>JAQIYK010000175.1:0-18466 GCA_034700465.1 Rotylenchus robustus
GATTTCGACTTTTAAAATTTTTAGTTTCGATTTCGACTTTCGATTTCGAAAAAAATTTACTTTCGCGACAGCCCTGACAACCCCTAAAAATCGATTTTTCGATTAGATTACCAATATACCCCTAAAAGCGCCGAATACTCGGTGGGCAAATTTTTTTTGCTCCCCCAAAAAAATCTCGGTACGTGCCTGGTATGCACTGTATCTGTATTACTTTAGTTCCTAAAAATCCAAATCATTTTCATTTTTTAATTATAAAACTCAGCATTTTTATTGTAAGAAAAAATAATTATTTTATATTTAAGAACATTCAACCATCTTCTATGCAACAGCCTTTAAGTCCTATTCAATCACCGCTCAAATCACAGCAACTAGTTAATATCTATGCTGTCAACGCTGTTCGTTGCTTTTTCAAGGCAATTCAACTTGCGGAAGGTTTTCAGAAATTCATATTTAAACAAACATTTTATTATTTTTTGAACAAACTAGGCTCGAAACTAGATGATACATTGCGATTGTTAATGCTTTGGTTCGATTACGGCGATCGTTCAGAAGTATTTGGTAAGTCATGAAATAATTTATTTACATTAGACATGTTAAAAATGTTATAATTAAAATTTCGAAAATCTTAATTTAGAGCAACTTCGTGATTCCATCAAACTCGTCCCGCTTGAAGTCTGGCTTGAAGTCGTTCCGCAACTGATCGGTCGTTTAGATTCCCAACAGAACACTGGACTCCTTGTCAAGCAATTGGTTATTGATGTGGCCAAAGTATATCCACAGGTTAGATACTTGTATTTTAAATGTATTGTTTTTTTCTTTTTTGAATTTTAGGCCTGGGTCTATGCCTTAACTGCAGCCACAAAGTCTCGAAATACTCAACGCTCGCAGGTGGCCAAGGAGATTTTGGAGCTAATCGCGGAGAATAAGGCGGCACTTGTGGAGCAAGCAATGCTGTTCAATGATGAGCTGATCCGCTGTGCCATCCTCTGGCATGAACTTTGGCACGAAGCTCTGGAAGACGCGTCTCGCTTCTATTTCCAGGACAAAAACGTGGAGGAGATGATGAATGTGTTGAGACCCCTCCATCAGAAAATCGACCAGGGACACACAACGCTCAAGGAGCAATCTTTCAATCAGGTCTTACAGATATTTTTTACAACATTTTTTATTCCCACTTAACAAATTGTTTATTTGATTCTTTTGGATTTAACTGTTTTTTAGACTTATTACAAGGATCTCAAAGATGCAATGGAGCATTGTGAGGCATTTAGGCGGACCAGAAATCAGAAGGAGATGGTTGGAGAAAAAATAGTTGTTGTTTTTGTATTTTCGTTTTTACATTTAGACAGCGGCTTGGGATCTTTACTATAGCGTGTTTAAACGGATCAGCAACCAGTTGCGCCAGATGAGCACGCTAGACCTGAACTACATTGCGCCTCGACTCTGTGCCGCCAAGAATTTGGAGCTGTCCTTGCCGGGCACCTACGATCCGTCCAGTCCACTCATCACTATTGCAGCCATCCATCCCCATCTGCAAGTGATCATGAGCAAGCAACGACCTCGCAAGATATACATGAGAGGCAGCGACGGCAAAGAGTACGCCTTTCTTTTGAAAGGACATGAAGACCCACGACAAGACGGTGAGAAATGCGACAAATTTAAAAAATGTCTTCTTTAGTTAGGCATTACAAAACATTTCAAATTGTAAATATTCGCATAAGAATTTTATATGTATATATTATAATCATAACAAAATTGCACTTTAGAGCGTGTTATGCAGCTTTTTGGACTGGTGAATTCACTGATATTACGTGAGGCGGAAACATGTCGGCGAAACTTGACAATCCAACGTTATTCGATAACAACTCTTAGTCAAAGCAGTGGATTGATCGGATGGGTGCCGAACTGTGACACCTTGCACGCTTTGATCAAGTTTGATTTTCTATAATTATAAGTTTTGATTTATATTTTATTTTAGAGACTATCGAGAAAAGCGGAAAATTCCGATCTCAGAGGAACATAACAAAATGCAAAAACTGTGCGTTGACATTGACAAGTGCACTTTGCTCCAAAAGGTTGAAGCTTTTGAGGAGGCTTTGCGTACGACTGCTGGTGATGATCTACGACAAACGCTTTGGATGAAATCTCCAAAGTACGTCGAAATTAAAAGTATTTGAGGTGACACTTCACCCTTCCAAGCTCCCAACACCTCTGGAACACTGGAACCAATCGCATTGAGCTGCAAACGATCTGAAATGACCTCAAACGTGCTTAAAAATAAAAAATAAACACTAAGCGGTTTTGGAAATTTCAAAAAATCCGAAAAATCGATATTTTGACTTGAAATTGTATGAACTAGCAACATCCAATTTCACTTAGAATTAGTCATATAAAAATTGATAGCCGGGAAAATGAAGCCTAGGCTTATAGGCCTAGACCTAAGCAAGCCTAGGCTGAGGCCTAAAGCTGAGGCCTAGTGGGAAAAATTGATAGCCGGGGAAATATTGATAGCCGTGGAAAAGTTGATTGGGTGAAATGTATCCGTATTTGAGAATAACAAGATGGACTTTAAGCTCTGAGATTTGGTTTGACCGTCGCACAAACTATACTCGTTCAATGGCGTGCATGTCCATGGTCGGCTACATCCTCGGTCTTGGAGACAGGTTATAGATTTGCACAAAAATGTTGTAATATATTGAAAAAATATTTTGAATTTAATAGAATTCACTTATTTGTTTAAAACTGGTCCAAAGTTGATCTATTTTTGAACCATTTTAAAATTGCTATCTCTTTAACCATTTCAACCACTTATTAATTATTAGGCATCCTTCAAATCTTATGCTTGACCGACTCAGCGGTAAAATTGTACACATTGACTTTGGCGATTGTTTCGAGGTAGCAATGAAACGCGAAAAGTATCCTGAGAAGATCCCTTTTCGCCTTACGAGAATGCTTGTTCAAGTCCGTTGAGTACAACAGGGCTGAGATCGGGCCGAGTCGGGTCGGGCCGAGAATTTTGAGGGAGGGGCCGGGGGTGGAATGAAACGGGACGAGCCGGACTCCGAGAAGTGAGCGGGCCGGACCAAGGCAAACGAAGTTCGGCCCTGGCCGGCCCGCTAAAAGAAAAGGGGAAAATAAAAGAGAAAAGAAATATGGAAAATATTTTTTTAATGGAAGAGGGGTAATTTATAATTTTTTCATTGGAAATTTAATCATTGAAAAAATGGGAAAATTTTTGTCAGGAAATTTTTTGGTCCGGAAATGGGCTGGCCCAACTCAGGCCAAAAAAATTTAGGCCCGAATAGGCTGGGCCAGGCCAAGAAAAAATTGGGCCGATCTCAGCAAGTCGTAAAAATAAGCTTTTAATTTTTATAAATCAAAAAATTGCAGGCTATGGAAGTGACCGGCATAGATGGCAATTATCGTCTTACTAGCGAGCGCGTTCTTCGCCTGCTCCGAAACAACAACGATAGCATTCTGGCAGTGCTGGAGGCATTTGTATATGATCCGGTGCTGAATTGGCGTTTTACAGAAGCAGGAGCAGCAAAACGTGCAGGGGGAGGGCAGCATGTGCCGCCAGGTGCAATTGGAGCAGGTAACCGTTCAAATATTATTTACATATGATTCCCATTCCCATAGGGCCCCGCGAAAAATTGGATTTGGTGTCGGTTTAGATTTAGATGAGGATTTAGATTTCGGTTTAGACATGGACCACCGTGCAAAATTGGATTGGGTGTCGGTAGAAATATTGGTTAATATATCGATCATTCTAAACTGTCTAATCCACGACTAAAAACAGGACCATGAACCACGAACCAGGCAGGATCCATCCCATAGAGCCCCACACAAAATTGGGTATCTGTTTAGTTGGATCATTTATTTTTAGAAATAATTGTTAGAATATTCGAACATTCTAAAAAGTCTACCATATTCACCAACCCTATACTTTATCTACCTTATCCTTATAGTTTAGTTAATATGTGGCTGTAAATTCTTTTACAATTAAAATATTAAAGGGGTAGGAATGGGCCCAATTGCACCTCAAGTGCCAACGGCTGTAGAAGAAGGCGAGGGCGTGATGGCGCATCAACAACAACATATGGACAGGTGTATAAGTTTGTTACAACTGTTTTTTAAAAATATATTTTAAAAAGCTTATCACATGAGAACTGAATTTAATAGCATGTTGAATACGTATTTTTAAAAACCATTCAATATTTTATAAATTAAAAAATTTACAAAACTAATGTCATATTTTGATCTGCTTGAAGACTCGGGATACCAAATGTTATTTGAGTTTTCTTTACCTTAATTTAAGGCAACAACAGCAACCGATTGGAGTCGGCGGTTTGGGGAACAGTCGGGGAGATAGTGAGGCAATTAACCGAGTGCGCGCCAAATTGTGCGGACGAGATTTCAACCCGTGTATTGAGATTTCAGTCCAAGAACAGGTTCGGGTTCTTTATTCTTTTCCATTTCAATTCCCATTTTGCCAGACTGATCGCCTGATCGAGCAGGCCACCCTGAATGACAACCTGTGCCAATGTTATGTTGGTTGGTGTCCTTTTTGGTGAAAATGAATTTCGCCGGTGTTACAATATTTTTACGTGTATATTTTCTGCATAGGCCTTTAAAATGTCATTTATTGATTGATGCATTCCCTTTTGTAAATGTTTTAGAGAGATATTTTGCCAAATTTCTTCCTTCGTAAGGAAAAAACGGATTAATACATTAATATGAAAGAGTTAATAAAATGAGAGAAGTCGAATAAGATCGGAATCGGATGATTAATGAGATCGGACATTATATTTGCGATTACAAAACTAGTTACATAGGACAGGGTTAATGGGACTGAATAAATAATTATTTGTTATTACGGTAGAAGGGGGATTAGAATGGTGTATGGTAGAAGGGAGTGGGATGGAGTACGATAGAAAGGAATGGGTTGGTATACGGTAGAATTGCGGTACGTAAATTCGTGCCTTCCTCGTCACTTCTTCCTCATTACCATCTGCGGCACATTCGGCGTCTGCTCCTTGCCCTCCAGGAAGTACGTAGTGCACTCACCTTTGCCCTGCAATTGGTGTACTGTATTTGGCATTTTGCCTACAGTATGCTGTTATTTTGACCTTAATCTCCACCTTCCCGCGTTCCACCACAATGAATTGCGGGTAAAAGCATTTCAGCAAATTGTATGAAGATTCGCTTATCTGATAATAATAAAAATAAGTAAAAATGAACAAAATTTTATAGGAACCTGGATTTTGTTGGCCACACCACTGGATTCCTGCATAAAATATTATTATTAATAATCACATATTTTTTAATGAATTGAACAGACCATTCTTGAAGCCATGTTCACCGTGTCACCGAACAAACAATAGCGAGGTGCCGACATACCAATCTGAACCAGGGTTGTTACGGGACACCGAATCCCGACCTTTTTCTCATCCCAATTCCCGAGTCCCGGTTTTTTCGGTGTCCTGTCCCGAATCCCGGCCCCGAAATTTTTGAAATCAGGGTTGTAACGGGACGCCCGAATCCCGATGTCCGAATCCCGACCTTTTCTCGTCCCGAATCCCGGTTTTTTTTTGTTGTCCCGTCCCGAATTACGATCCCGAAATTTTTCTTATCCCGTTACAACCCTGATCTGGACACAATATAAAAATGTTCAATTTTCATTTAAACATTTGTAATTATTTTTTCACATTTTACAAACAATTGGAGCAAATATTTTCCCGTTTTAATTTTTCAGAAAAACTAAAGAAAATTAACAAATTATCTGCTATATCACCATTGAACTCTCTCATTTAGCTGAAATTTTAAATGTGAAATATTTAAAAAATGGAATTGGGAAATTGCTTTTTATTCGCAAAATGTAAAAGTTATTTGTGGGTTAAATAATTATAGAAAAAACAGTGTAAAAGTATTGTACCACTCCGGCCGCAACAGAACCGCTGTGGAAACCGATGCGGACCATCATGATCTCATCGGGGCGGTGGGCAACTTTGAAATTGGCGACAAACTGAAAGGCAAATTATGGCGACAAACTGAAAGGACAATCACAAAAAAAACGATTGAAAACCAGGTGGAAAAAACAAAATTCAAGGAAATTGAGGGTTTTTTTGGAAAATAGCAGGATTGAGTTTGTATTCTTTGCAGAAATGATGAATTTTTATGTGCGTTCTTTTCACTTACAACGCGAAGTTTGAGTGCAATGTCGGAGATGTGCTGAACATGTGTGTTGCCATTTTCACGCGGCACTCCGGACACGATCATGTAAGCATCGCCGATCTGTGAAAAGTACAAACAATAAGGCAGAGCGGGAGGACAAACTCATCATATTGCTACAAAATACACACCAATAAATGTATCGAAAATTCACCAATCGGGGATAGGAAAACAATGAAGCGGTTAGGGTTTTTATGAAGCAATTCGGAATCGAATTTTGCTCGCTTCTTTTTTCTTGGTTTAATTTTATAGGCAATAAATATTATCCAATTATTATTATTGTCATTATTATTATTTGCTACCGTTTCTACTTTGTATGCGTCCTGCTTGGCGATGATGGCGTCGAAGCCGGAGAACAGATCGTTGAGGAAGTTGACCACTTGCAGCGGGGTGGAGTTGCTGGCCATGCGAGTGAATCCGCGAATGTCCGTAAAGAGCACGGTGGCGTTCAAATACAGTTGCGGGGGCACCGCACGGCCCGCTTTCAAGTCGTCAGCAACCGATCTGATGGGAACAACAAAAGATAAACAACCGAAATTTTGAAAAACAAATACAAAAAAGTTTTTGACGGAGCGTACTTTCTGTTCTGCTGATTTTTCTATTGTATATTTTTCAAAAAAAACAAAAAAAATACACAAAAATTGCATAAAGAGCAGAGGGTACTGAGAAAAATAAATTCAATTTTTCGAAAAATTTATCCAGTGGCTTCCAAAAACTTGAAAATTCGGGTCCCAAAAATTCGGTTTCTATCCAGGGTGTCCGATAAATTCCAATGAATCCTACTAAAGAACTATTTAAAATGTTACAAAAAAAGTAAATAATTTATTGGCACTCACGCCGGAAGCATGTTCTTGAGGAGCCGGTCGGCTTGCTGCTGTGCTTCTTCCAAAAGTTGGGTCCGCTCCTTGACCAGTTGTTCCAAATTTGATGTGTACTGGACCCAATAATCAATTTAATTATTAATAATCAATTTTAATGATAATGCCCACCTCCTCCATCATCTTCATCATCTGATCCACCAGCGAACCATTTCCGCTGAATTTCCATTAATTTCCCTTTTTGGCATTTTGCCCAACTTACCTTGATTTCAGGTTTGCGTTTACAATTGCCTTAATGCGTTTTATGTTTGGGCGCATCTCCGGCAATTCCAACCAGCAAGCCTCCAATGCCTAAAATTTCAGGAAAATTTTAAAAATCCTAAATTTAGGGTTTACGGAAAGGAGTTGCAGGTTGTATGCCTCTTCCGTGCCGGATATTTGTTGTTGGTTGGGAAAGGTGGGTCGGATCAGTTGGTCGTCCTCGTTGGACAGAGCGATTTTTTGAAGAATTTCTTTAAAATTTGTAAAAAATTTCGTAAATTTGTAACATTCCTTTTTTCATTCATTTTGCTTTGTTTTAGCACTTACTTGACGGGGGCAAGTTGCGTTCATAAAATGGCTCCAGCTTGAACAGGATCTGGTACAACACCATGCCCAAACTGTATATATCCGCCGCCGGACTGCCCGGGGGCAAGTGCTTGGTGGACACAAACTCGCGAATGATCTCCGGCGCTTGTTGGATGAACTCTTCAAGTTCGAGCAGTTCAGTTCAAACATTGTTTCTGTTTCGCCTTACTTTTTGTGTTCTTCTTCTCCCGCATCCGTCTGTTCACCGCGCCCTCCTCCATGTCCGTCTCCGTCCCTCTGCTCCTCTCCGACTCCGTACTCTCCACATCCTTCTCCTTCTCTTTCTTTCTCTGCTTCTCTGCCTGTTGTGCTCTCTTCGCCCGCCTCTTCGCCTCTCCCCCATTCGCTCCCTCCTCTTCTCTGTCTCTGTCCATCTCCTTCTGCTTCTGCTCCCTTTTCTGTTTTATCAATTCCTCTTCGTTAATATATTTCAATTCGTTGTGGCGCAATTTGTCGCCCACAATTTCGTCGGTGACAAAATTGCTCAACCGCACGTTCCAATTGGAGTCCACCAAACAGTTCTGCAGACACAGAAAGCCATGGTATTTCAGACCCGAGGTATGCAGATAGTACACGCCCTGTTTTGGAAGAAGTTCGGCAAATTAATAAGAAGACATTAATTAAGGGATTGACCACCTTGACAACATCCTTGGCAAACGACACTTGGAAGTTGCGACTGACTTTCAACTCTTCGTTGAACAACACATCCTATCCAACAAAAATTTGAACAAATAATTGCCTATTCAGTTGTCCAAATCCCCGTGACAAGATAAAATCCAGATAAATAAAGTTGAAAACACGATTTGGAGTTTGAGATTCAGGGTTGGAACCCCAGGCCCTTTTGTGTTCTTCAAAATGTTTTTAGTTCGAATTTTGCCGACCTCCAAGCTGCCACGCTGGCATAGAATCCATAACACGATGAATTCGTTCTGCTGGTTGAAGCTGATACCGTAGAACTTGTTCAGGTTCTCAATCTCCACCATCTTCAGCTCCTTCAACCGGGCCAGGTCGTGTTTATTGAAGGATATGCTTCGGGTTTGCTGATAACGTTTGTAAGAACATTTGACTCCGTTGGCCAGTGCCTGTTTGGCCGCCAGTCGGGAATTGGCCTTGGAATCGAGGCTCCCGGTTAGAGAATTGCTTTCCATGGATCTGGTATGCAGGGAGCTCGACTTCTGAATACCAATTGCTAATTGTATGCAATTTTTGTAATTTTTGAAACCTACGCTTTTTCTGACACTTTCTTCCAGAAGACGGACTTGTTCACGCGGGATTCGCCACGTCATGTCGTATAATACTCGTTCCTTTCTAAAAATTGTCATATTTCGACTTTACATCACATTGTTACACCATATGATATTAAAAAATAGAAAATTATTCAATAATTATAGTTATTTGTTCGCATACTCCTTGGTGTAGAGAAAATAACCAAGCGGAACAGTTACTGTAAAATTCAAATTTATACTGTGAAAAATTAGTGAATCGAACCTCCCAAGAAGATGAGTGCCCCCAAAAGGATGTACAGGTTGGTGTTGTCGCACAACCCACCGTCAAAGCCACACTTGGGCTTGTCACTGGGCAAGTAGCCGTCACTGCTGCTCCAAAAGTGAGTCATTGTTTCATGTGCAACCTGTGGCAAAGAAAAGACAACAAAAAATACGGAAAAAGTGAACATATAAAGAAATGGAATAGGTACCTAAATAGAGAAAATGGTCAAATTCTTCCAAAATCTTAATCTTTATTCGTGATCTTTTGGATAAATGTTGGAACTAAAAAAGACATTTTCAGACAATTGTGAACTAAATAAATATCGAGAGAAATCAGAGCCAAAGCCAAGAGCCAAAAATTACGATTTTTCCAACAGATTGCTAACACTCCTTTTTTGTTGCAATATTTGCATAAATTATTTGAAGCGAATTTGTTTTTTGAATTAATTAATTAATTAATTTTTGCCACTGACATGTTCAGAACAGTCGTTGTCCGACATTGCGCACTTGAACTTGTCCCCAAGTCGTGCCGTCAATTCCACCACAATTCGCATTGTCCCATTCTTCACGTGATATGTCGCGTAACTGGGCACTCGAATTGCCTTGTTGTTCATCAGCACCTGACCAGTGGAGCCTAAATTACCGTAATTTTTGGAAATTTGTTTTTCTCCGATTTTTTAGACAAAATAACCAATAAATTGTCGCGCTGTCATCTTTCGCCAAATGAACTTCCCGTCCAGGAACACGCTCACATTCTTTGTCTCCTCATATGCATCTCGAACTGCCAGCCCATACAAGAATAGTGCATCGTAAAGACTCATGTAGGACAGAGTGGCATACTGTAAACATTCAAAGGAATAGTATACTGTAAGTATATTGTAGCGTTCTTTTTGATTACTATTTTTGACATATTAATAATATTTACATAGGTGCTGATGATGCCGGTGAGTTTGCTGAAGCGCAACTCGAACTCCTCAATGAACTTTTTGTCGTATCCGTGTGCCGTTATCACAACGGCGTCGTCAAAGGCTGCCTTTGTCTCCTGCTTCTCGATGTTGCTCGCCTCCCAAGGGTAGTGGTCGTGGATCTTTGAAAAATAATTGTTGAAAATTGATTAAAAAATAAAATGGGCTAATTTTTTTCACATGGGCTAGCCACGGGATCAGATAGACGTAGTCGGGTGTTTTCATGTGCGAACGGTGGGCGGCAATCATGAAGTTTCGAGCACTGTGCAAGTCCATGCCCATCTCGACGATGATAACTGTGTACAAATTCCATGAAATCCAAAATTCGCACATATATTCAAAACACATTACGGTACAAAATTATAAAATACGTTTTCATCGAATGAACTAATAAGTTTTAAATATCCATTTTCCCCAACATTTTCCCAACTTCTTGCTCTGTGCTTCAACTGCTTCAGTCTGCCAGTGGCGATGATTTCGTCCGGTGTCATGTACGGGTCCAGCTCGATCTCGATGTTGGTCTCGATCTGTGTGTCCTTCAGGTAGCTTTTCAACGAATGCACCGACAGACGCTCATAATTGGCGCTCGCCTTCACAATGCCTACCTAAAATATTACCTACTATTTCTAAATAATAAAAAACGACTTTTAGATTATAAAAAAATTGAAATCATAAAAATATGTATTTTTAAGTATGGTTTTAACTTTTAACCATAGGGGTTAAAATTTTTAATGATTTTTTAATTTTTTTATGCACCTGCTTCCAGCCATACAGATCCAAAAGAGTGCGCGTGGCACGTGCCATTTCTGTAGCGGACGTAAGCGCCACCGAACCCAACGTATCGAACACTAATTTTTGAAAATTCTATTTTAATTTTCAATTTTTTTCAAAGACCTGTCCTATCTGAGAGAGCATCGTCGCCAGAGAGATGGGCAATAATTGGGACTAAAATATAACAGAAAATTGAAAATTCGCTTTTATGACCATTAATTACCATTCCATCGGGAAGCCAATCGTCCAATGCTAAGCATTTCTGAAACAATTACCGTAATCCCATTCAATTTAGTGATACGGTAGAGAGAGAGAGAGATACCGTTGTTGCACCCGGGTCCAAAGTACACGCTGGCATTGCGCAAATAGTGCAGAAAAGCGGCGTGTTCAACACCGCTCAACCGATTGCACGACTCCATTGTGATGATCCTGGCAAATTGGAAATTGGAATACCGTATTTAATTTACCCATTTAATCTTACTTATTCTCTAGATACCGTATAGGTACATTCTATTATTCGCCCTAATTCCCTTAATACCGTATTCACTTTATTCCCATTTTCAATACATTTCTAAAAGTTTAAAATTTCCTCGAATAGTGAGTCATTCTTTAAAAAACTTTCTTTTTGAATAGATATTAAATCCATTAAATGGTTATAATTAGGGATGGGATTTTTTAGTTAAATTTATTAACTTGGAATGGCCTAATAATCGCATAAAACGTGTTTTTAAGGTGTATATGTATGAAGCCTATACTGTGGACTTTTTGATCACTTAAAATATGCAATATTAAAATATGCAAAAAAGCTATTTTTGCGCAAAAATGCTATTTTAAACGGAAAATGAGTAAAAAATCATTTTTAAAAGCGAAAGATGCATTTTTCTACAAAAATCGTTACTATCCGTCACTATTTTGGACTTTTTAGTCACTATATTTTAGTTAACTTTTCCCAAAAAATAAAAATTACCCCATCCCTAGTTATAATTCAAATTGAGCAAAAAAATGAAGAATTGCACAATTTTATAGTAATGCAATAAAAATAAATTTGAATTTAATTAAACTTACTGAAAATCGATCTCCGGCGGCAAAATGTTTCGTCCCTTCAAGTCCTGGTAACACATATTCAATGCTTGAGGCTGTAAAATTGATTATTTTTGGGGATGATGTTTATTGTTTATTGTTCGAATTCGAACTCGAACCTCGTTGATGATGTTGGGGTTGTTGGGCTGCAAATGGGCCACTTTGATCACATTTTTGGCCTCCGCCAACAAAAACAGTGCCAAACCAACAACAACAACTGTCCCAACATGCTGTCCCAATGCCATATTTTGTGCTGGGTTTGGTATCATTTCATTGGTTTGTATGCAAAGTGTTCCTTTTAAACAAATGTTCCTACTTCTACTTACTAATCCATGGTCCGCTAATGCACTTTTTTATTTTAATAATAATTTCCACGCCCTTTTTGTCCCTAATGGCTCCAAAAACATTTTCCCTTTTGAACCAGAAAAAAGAATCGAAAAAGGAGAAGACGAAAACGGACGAAGAAGAAGCACTGACGCTGAGTGAAGTCATTCATTTCTCGGCCATTAATAAATGCCAAAATGGACGAGTTGCGTCCTCCCAAAAATTGTGTGCTCCTTCCTACCCACTGCAAGTCCCGCCAACCCTTTTCGGCGGAATGTCTCTTTGGGTTGGTCCATTTGCCCCTTACAACTCTGTTGCTGATGATAATACTGTGTCTGCCTTATTTATAATATTTGGACGATGTCAATGTATCACGTAAAGACAACCCCAACCAAAATTGAGGTTGGGGGGGTGGAGGGGTGGATTGGCGGACGGATTATGTGCAGGAAATGCGTAAAAAGGCGAAAAAGGCTTTTAGGGCCTAAAAGGAGGTCCATTTTAGTCCATTCTCTGATAAAAGCTTTCAAAATGAATACGGTAAGACATTATAAGCGCCAACGAAACGAAAGACGACATAGAAAAACAGTTAGGTATATGGTAGAATGGTGTGGAAGCACAAAATATCTGGCCATTTGTTTTGCCTAATAATTTCGTGATTTTTAGATTTGGCGATCAATTTCAGAATATGCACCCGCCGAAGTCTGCTGGATTGTCTCAATAAATCTCAATCCCATAAAATTGAATCTATTCAAAAATAATTGGCCGTGTTGCACTGAATAAATGTCACAGTTCTCCCACGCTCCCACCTCATATGCCAATATCGCCCCCAACAAGGACACAGAAAATCGAATTGTAATTTCCATAATTTATCCATTCATTTCCAAAATCATTTTAAAATTTGGCAGAAAATCGAAAATCAAATTTATTTGAAAAAATAAATGATTAAAGCAATCCAAAAGTCGGCTGCCCTATCAGCTCCACGTCTCCATAGATCTGAAAAATCAGATAAAGTTATTTAAACTTTAATGTTCCCCTGAATGCATACGATGAGTTTGTCTGCGCTGATCACATTCATGTTGGTGAAGGGGTACTGCTCAACATGTTCACCACCACCTGCTAGGTTGTTGTTGTTGTTCGGCAACTTGTTGCCCGGCAACCTGTTGCCCATCTTTTGGCTGTCGTTGTCCTTCGCCCGCATTGTGATCCGATCCGTGCCGATCTCCACTCTCAGCCGGAATGTACGGCCTGGCACAAAGGGCGCCGTCCCTTCGCCGAATTTTGCGGTCGCCACATTTTTCCAATTTTCATGTTCCGGAATGCACACCTCCCCGGGCAACATGTACGTTGTGGTGGCATTGCGCAAAAAATACACTTGGTACCAGAACAGGGGCCTGTTTGCGGCTCCTAAAATGACAATTTTGTAGAATTTATTTGGAAACAAAAATTCAAGTGAGAAACTATGAAATACCGTATTTTTTCTAGCCGTTCCTTTTTGCCCCGTTCTTTGTTTATACCGTTTCTTTTTCTTCTTTCTAATTGTCTCTTTCACTGATAATTTTCAAAAAATAATGCCTTCTCCCCAATAATACCTTGCACCCCACCCCTTTTTTTGTTGCGATTTTTGACTACAGAATCACCATTTACATATTAATTATCAAAAGAGATGCACCTATTCATATTTTAGTCCCATGTATAATACATTTTGGTCTCTTATTATCTATTTTAATAAATCGAATAATTTGTTCGATATATTTTCTATATTTTATTTCGTTCGCCTCCCAACCCGTGGCTGGGGAATGGGTTATAGTTGAGTTTGTACTTTGTACTTTATGTTTTTACCATTATTTTACCATTTTCCAGAATTATGTCAATTGTTCGTGGCTCTTTGGCGCCGACTTTTCCCACAATTTCCACAAAAGACTTCTTCCCGATGGGCTTTTTGGCTTCGAACTTCAGTTTTGCCTGTTTCAGCTCCGGCTTCCCCAGCAGTTCCAAGTCTCCTTTGATCTGTAAAAGAATTATTTATTTTTAGTAATTTAAATTTCCAAAAATGTGTTTGTTTTTCTTTTGCCTCAATGGTGTTCAAGTTTGTGAGCATTTCCTGGCTGTAGTTGAACAGCAACATTTTGTTCAGGAACACTTCGCTACTCGCTTCGTGCAAAACAACGACCCATTCAAAGGGTTTGCCCGGCGCAATCAATTGGCAGGGAAAGGGCTTCTCCTTGGTCTCTGACTGACCACTGCCGCCCATGGAAGACTGAATTTGCATAATTATCGTATTTCCTCTAATTTGTTAAAAAACAACAAAAAGGCGGGTAAAAATATGAAAATAATCGAGGAAAAATGGGAAAATTTTCGGAAATTTGAAATTAGGGGGAAATGGAGGAGGAAGAAAATTTCTCTTTTAGGTCATCAGTCAGTGCTCACATAAGATCCGTTAATGCGCGCCACGCATTTTGCGATGTCCGCCGAGAAGTGCACCGACCCGCCAGTATCAACCGCCGTCCAAATGAGTTCGATGTCCATTTGGCGGGGACACCGATCGGCCAATTTGCCGCGAACAATGACCGAAGTGCCATCGTCGAAGCCCCTCCCGCCGTATTCGTACGCGTAAAATTCAAACGAATAATTTGTCGTTTGCGACATTTTGGTTGTCGTAGGGACAATTTTTTGGACCGAAGAAACTAAAAATTAAAAGGCATTTAAAGTTAAAAAAGATTTTTGAAGGAATTCAAAAATTAAGAAAATGATTAAAAAGGACCTTCGACGATGCATTCGGCGAGTAAAACGATGATGTGCACCAGCAGCGGAATCGTCGCGAGCGAGACCATTGTTTCCAAAAACCAAAAATATAATTGGTTTTCTTTACTAATCTATGGAAGGAGGACAAATCGATTTTTAGATAAATCATTTGAACTTTTATTTTTACCCAACAATTTACCCATTTTTAAAAACGAAAACAAGTGAATCATCACAAAGCTCAAAAGCCATCCGATGAAAATTGCAATTCTATAAAAAATATCCAATTTTTATTGGTTTAAATTGAAAAATTCTCTATGGCGTTAAATTAGAGAAAAATTTGATTATTCAATTATCAAATAGCAAAAAAATAAATGAAAACTGTACTAAAAATGTTCAAAAAACTATTTATAAAACTGTTTAGGTATATATTTATTTTGTAAGTGCACAAAAAACAGGTCCAACTGGGCAAAAGGTAAACATAACATTAAAAAGTCCCAAAAATGTGATTTCTTCCCCAATTTAAACCAATTTTTATTTTGTTCTTCCAAAAACAAAAAGTGCTGACTCCCTACTTTGGATGGACCCAAAGACAAAATGAAAAAATAAAATAAAATTTGTAAACACTTTTCCTTCAATTGGTTAATGAACGAGAGAGAGGACAAACGAATGGACGAAAATTTAATGACGAAATAAAAAATAAAACAAATAAATAAATAATAAATAATAATAAACCAGTTTATAGCAAAATGGTAGAAGGAAGGCAATTCATTAATTAATTATTGTCTGAAGGACGGGGACAATTACAATGTATTGATATTATTATTCGTGACCAAGGAACGTCTTATTGCTTCGCAAATCGAAGCGAAAACAAAACGCCAAATTGAAATGATTTAAAAAAGATATTTAAAAACTGCCAATTAGCACCATAGTGGAGCAAGGCGCGGTGAAAGATTGTGGGCTAAGGTTGATGGCGCAAAATGTTCAAATTCCTAAGTTGTACATGACTTGTGATGTTCGGATCATGTTTTGGCCATATTCCGAACTTTCAAATGTTCTGATTTTTTGGCCACAAGTAAAAAACTCACTATTGGGTTTGCCAAAAACCGGGGTTTTAACTCTTGTTTTGGCATGTTCGGTCTAAAACTCAGGTAATTGTGATTGAAAATGTACCAAAACGTATAAAACACAATAAATACCTTTACGATTATTCTCAATATTTGTATTTTTTCTCAACCGCAAGCCTAGAGCCTTTGTGTTTTAAAAATTCCAGACATAAAATTAGGTTTGGCGATTTTGAAGCCAAATTTAGCTGAATTTGTTTGTTTGTAGCGAATAAGAGGATATTTCAAAAATCATTTATTTTTTTCAAATTTAAAAACTTTTTTTGGCTGATTAATTTTTTGATGTAATGCAAAGGTATAAAAAAGTTTTTTTTCTTTTTGTCTCATTTTGGAACTGTGTTGCATTCCTCACATCACATCACAGTTAAGTATATGTATATTTAATTAATTCAAAAAATGATTTTAATTATGGCCAAAAATGCCAAATTTAGACTTTGGCCATAACTCAAAATATGTGTGATGTCCGTATAGCAAATCCAATCTCTTCTACTAATAAGCATACGATTTTTCAAAGTTAAAAAACTAACAATAAATATCCTAATTAGGTACATATCTTTATCCTCTGCTTTTCTGACTTTTTATTTCGTCCAGATTTCACAATATATTGTCTCAAATTGTATAATTTTCCTTTACAAAACGCCAATTTTTAATCTTTTCCCTGGTGCTTAAATGAAGAAGGTTATTGCATAATTTTAAAATTTTTACTTCAAAAAATATTTGAACTTTTTATAAAAAGGTTTTAATTTTTGAAAGGCGATTGAAAACAAAAAACAATGGCCTTAGTAAAATAATAAATTTACTAAACAAAAGATGGAATTTTTGTATTTATAAAAATGTTTAATTTATATTAAGAAAATATAAACAATTAAAAAATTTGACAGTGTATAGTCACCACATATTTTTTAAAATATTCGAAAGACATTACTTACCAGCCCAAATATCAAATATGTATGTATCTTTTTTAAATACAACATCTAGGTATATTGATAAACCGAGTTTTTCAATGATTTGCAAAGTGTCACCGATTTTAATTTGGTTTTTAGACTTTTATTTCCATTTTTAAAATTTATTTCGATTAAAAAACAAAAATGATTTTTATTGAGTTTTTAAATTTGCCTTTTTCATCCCTTTTTAATTTTTTAATAACGCTATCGCAAAGAATAATAAAAAAAGTTTTGGCATTTATGAGATCCAATAAATCCAATAAAAATGCAAATGACAAGTTTTTATTTTGTTTGGAATGAAAACCTGCAAAAAATTACCTTAAGTTTTTTTCTTTTTTTCTCTTTACAATTTTCGTTTCAAATTTTCAAAATGACGCTAAAAAAACTCTTTATTTTAAAGATAATTTAATGGAATTACTTGATTTTTCTTCAAAAACGGGTCGAATTTGTGTCAAATTTGCAACAATAAAATTAACACTGAGAGATCAACAGCAATTCAACCAAATTTTTTTTTACCTTTTTTGACTTGTCCAACAAAAAATTAGCACCAAATTAGCATTTTTGAATATTTAATTTGACAAATAATTTAAAATGTTAAAATGGAATTTGTCTTTCATTTTACCTAATCAAATTCAATCAAATAAATTGGGTATAAAATCGTGTTCTTACACCGGCAAACTCGGGGTGAGTATAAATATAAATGTAAATTTTTTAGTTGCCATAGGCAAATATTATGAAGCACTGTTGGGGAAATCGAAATTTGCGGTTCTAACCAGCTCAGGAGCCAAAGCCTTGTTGTCATTTTTTATTAAAAAAATCGCCAACTTATTAAATTTTCATTTTTTATTTGGTTTACACGGATTTTTTTAAAAACCGAAATATGCTCAAATAGGTATGCATATGCATCCATCCGTTAAACAGTTTAATGGAACAATCGAATTAATAAATGTACCAAAATGTAAAAATCCAAAATTATGCACCAAAAAAGGAACCAAATTATGTGCCAAACTTTTCAATCAAAATACTAAATTTCAAAAAATTCTACAAAAATTAATTTTGCTAGTAGATCTGAGCCAAAGACGATTAGCTTACAAATCAAGCACCCAGAGGAGGTTGGAAAGGAAATCCAATCCAATTTCTAATCAAATTTTTATTTTTCTCAAAAAATTCACCTCATTTCGTTGTAAGTTCAGATTTCAGATTTTGGTAGCATTGACAGAATTCTTCAAAAATTTCAAATTTTCGACAATATTTTCGACTTGCTTCCCACAGTCTCCACTAGGGTAGGAGCGGACCGGTTTTAAAACCGAAAATTTAATCAATTTTTGGAAAAAATAAACCGGTCCTGAGAAAAAT
>JAQIYK010000176.1:0-18466 GCA_034700465.1 Rotylenchus robustus
GAGAGAGAAAGAAAAGAAAGAGAAAGGAAAATGAGAAAGAGAGAGAGAGAGGGAAAAGAAAGAGAGAGGGGGGAAAGAGAGAGAGGGAAAAGAGAGAGAGGGGGGAAAGAGAGAGAAGAAAGAGAGAGAAAGAAAAGAAAGAGAAAGGGAAAAGAGAGAGAGAGGGGGGGGAAAGAGAGAGAGAGGAAAGAGAGAGAAAGAAAAGAAAGAGAAATGAGAGAGAGGGAAAAGAGAGAGAGATAAAGACAACACTAAAGGAATAAATATATTGTGGATTTTATGGGATTGTGAAGACGGAACGGACAGATTGAGATGAATGATAGATAAACGCGAATACTCTGAAGCAACAACAAATTAGGGAAAGGATGCACGGAACGGAAGGCGCGGGCGATTTGTAGGAAAAATGAGACCGAAAGGGAACAAGGTCACTCCCGCCACACGGTCAACCCAACCGCACCATTCCATTAATCACTCACCAATCCACTCCATTCCTTTTATAACAAAGAAAATAAAAGCACCAGTAGTGGACAATAACTAATAGTAAACAATAAATGGAACGGGGTTTTGTCAATAAATTACCAAATACAAAAAATGGTTTTGCCATCTTCAAAGGGAACAATTGGAGACAAGGGCGACGCCCCGCTGGCTGAGCAGTGATTTGTCAAAGTCCACCGGCGTGAAGTTGAGTCCGAACAGGAACTTGGCCCTGTTGGAGTACAAATACACAGGGACGGTCACGCTGCCTGCTTGCTGTTTCTCCAGGATCCACACAAATTTGAGTTTGGCCACGTCCGTATGCACTTCGTCGACCAGGTGAATGAAATTGGGCGACTTGCATGACACGCCAATTGCCCTCAGTCCTTAAAAGGGTTTAAACTGAACTTATCGAATGTGTTGAATGGGTTTGGATTTGACCTGTCAGTGCAAAGTGCGACTTGCCCTGCTGCTCCTTCTCCTTGCGTTCTTCTCCGCCGACCGATGTGACGTGCATGAACAGTTCCTCAAGCGACCAACCATTGGTTTGCGCGACCAACTGACGCGTGGCGGTGATGTACGCCTCCGGGAAGAACATACCGCCCAGCCAAACTTCCTCCAAGCGCAGATTGTCAGAGTTCGATAATCGCGCCAGCTGCTTTATGCGCTCTACAAAGTCGCGCATCCATTCCTGCACGGTCACATCTTTGGGTACCGCATATTGAAGCCAATTTAGTGGCACACGCTTGCTCTTCACCAGCGCGGCGATCAGTTCCCTGGTGTGGTTGTTCTGCTTCTGCTCACCACGACAGATGGCCAACAGTTCGTCGAGATCACCGCGTACACTATTCAATAAGGAAGCGCCCAAATTGATTTCGCGCTCAAAGAAACGGAACAGCGGATCCTTCACATTTTCTTTGGTGCGACGCAGCCGATGGAGTTCCTGTAGCAAAATTTGTAATTTTGGAGTGTAACTCTTCAGAACTGGTCGATCACCTTTGGTAGTGAAGCAAACCATGTTTTGCATTGTCCAGAGAATTGGATCATCCATGACGGAGCCTTTTGGTTCTGTTCTAAATCTTCTCCTTCGTACGCCAACTCGTCATCCGACATCTTCAACAACTTGCGCAAAAATTCTTGCCCTAAAATTCGTGTAATAAATAATAATTTTACGAATGGCAGTCATTGTATTACCTCTTTCAGCGATGAGCACCTTTTCAGCAGTGTTTGGCAGTCCTATCCAAGTGGGCCTTTGCAGCGATTTTATGCGATTAACCCAATTGTGCAAAGCGTCTTTGGAGGAAGTGTCTTCCGGCATATGAAGTGCAACGGCATTACCATCAATATCGTCAATGAGCACAAATTCAGTATCGAAAGAATTATGCGTAAAAAGCCTGTCCAATAAAGTGTCAAGAAGTACCTAAACAACAAAATATGCAAACCATTAGACTAATTGTAAACATAGAAACATAGATGTACAAGGGGGGTCAGCATCTGGCCCGTGAGGGGGGGGGGTATCAGAGGCCATTTTCGATGTGAGGTGTGAATGACCAAAAAATTAGTGAAACCGTTATTTTTAATAAAAATTAAAGCAAAAATTCGCGACACTATTTTTACTAGTTTCTAAAACGTTTTTCGTTTTTAAACTTTAGTATCGAGTTTTTAGCGAATTTTGAAAACAAAATTTTTGAAAACTGGCTTCAGCCCGGATAGCCCTCCCAGGATACGGGTCGTGCAAATGAGATCTCCAACCCTGTGCGAACGGCAAATGAGACCCCCCCTTGTAAATCTAAGCACAGAAACCTATCAGGAATTACGAATTTTTGTTTAAAAATTAATTTACTTACTTGGTCAAATTCATTGTCGATCTTTCCTCCATAAATGCACTGGGAAAGCAAAGTTCGGAGTGCCAGCCATGGCAATTTATCAGGCTTAACATTTGCTCGACCCTAAAGAGAATAATATTGAGCGAAAAATTAAAGCTAAATCCGAGCAAAGTGATAACCTGTGTAATTAAGTCAACGGCAGAATCAAGGGTATCGCAGGCCACCCGAAGTTCCGCATCCGTAAATTCATAAGAATTGGCCCATCCGAGCGGTTGGTAACGGAGACGCTCCTGGACAATGGCATGGAACCAGCAAATGAGGAAATACAGACGCGAACGCTCCGCTGGCGCTTGCATGATACGAGCTGGTGCGATTGAAGCCAACGAGCGAAGTAAATTTGCTTTCAAACCAGTCGAAGGTTCGAACACGAGAATGCGCGAAGCCTATCATAAAAAGTAAAAGCTAATTACAACGGATGTGCACCTGAATCATTGAAATCGGCAATTTTGATGTAATCTCGGCTGTTAAAATGAGTCGGAATTGCGGATGTGGTTTCAGATGGCGCAACTTCTTTTCAAGCTGCGTAAGCCATTCAGTTGCCAAGTGAACATTTTTCAACAACATCCACCTTCCGGATCTACTTGTTGAATTCAACGCTTTGTCTGCTTGATCAAAGCCCTCCGCTGAGCCAATGGCGATCGACGTTATTTCTATGCCCAGTTCAAAGGCCAAATCCTCAACACGAATAGACACATCATATCCGGTCGCCGAGCAGAGGAGAATCGGAACTTTGTTTTGCACCTAAATTGTACATATTGTATTAAATCTTGAATCCCACTAAATATCCGCTAACCTCGTGTTGAATGACTTCCTTAAGATTGACCACTTTGTCCTGCTGCATGAACTCTTGACCAAATGCCTTTGCGATGAGCACATGCGCGGATGAAAGTACTTGCTCGGAGGAGTGTTCAGCAAGTTGGTCCAATTCCTGATCGTATGTATTTGCTTCGCTCGTACAACGTGAATAAATGCGAAGAAGCAAAGATGCCAACAACAGTTTGTCCACATGAAGCATTCCCATGGACACTCGAGAATAAGTAATCTAGAACAAAGGCGTAATTTAAAAGCTAAATTTAAAAAAGTTATTGTAAAACATCAATACCGAGAACAATTCTTGCAACAAAACTGATAGACGCGCATCGTAATCTTTTACATTTGCCAACCGCTGAGATTTCAGAACAGTTGTAAAGATATCCAACAAAAAATCCAAGGAATAGTTGTAAAGCAAATGGATCTCGTCCAAACGATGGAGCATCAGGTAAATTAGTGAACATGCGTTGGCCAACTTGTAGTATTTTTGTGAAACAATTTCCACCTGCAAAACAGAAGTTCAATAAAACCAAACGATTGAGTCTTTGGTTAAGGTCACCTCCTTCATGACTGTGTCAGTTTCTGCTGACTTTCGAGCAACTTCCTGCGCTTCATTCTTCAGCTTTTCCAAGGTAGCAATTACGGAATTGTCGTCCAAAATTTTTCCTTTTGACTCATTCAGAGCATTCAGTAAGGCCTTCTCCAGCTGACGAAGTCTCACGGCAAATTCTCCTTGCAATTTCAGCAGATCGTTGCGTTTTTCGTCGATGTCAGGCCGTTCACTGCGTAGCACCTGATGCAAGCATTGCATTTCCAAGCTGGCCCGAGTTATTGTAAAGTTCACAAAGGTAACACGAGAACAAACATCCGCAGGAAACTCAACCTGACAAACATTTGTTACAAATACTTTATACAAACAAAATAAGTCATACCGACGAATCGCGCGTAAACAGGAAAATTTTGAAGGCCGGAGATAAGTCGATGTCTTGATCCCCGATCGTTATCAGCACACGACCACCAGTTCGCTTTACTTCCAGATTAAGGACGGGGTTAAGAATGGGATCATAAGACTCAACATCCTGGACCAGAAGTGTAGTACCAAAACGCAGCGCCGACTCAAGATTTTTCCTGACAATCGATTAAATAAAATTATAAATCAAAAATTTAAAAAATTGTAAACAAAAAATAAAAATTGTCGATAAAAAACCTGAAGCTGTTGTCGTTGAAACTGGTCTTTTGGACGGTCGATTTTTGGTCCTTTGTTTGAAGAGAAAATTCTTTGCAAATAAATTCGATGCACTGTCCACTGGGATCGATTATCAGCGGGAAGCGGTTGAAGTGGTGGAGTATAATCGCATTTTCCATGCACAAGTCATCCTTCGGCATGCCATTGTTGTTCCATTGGAGACGATCGTCCGCATTTGACAGATATTCAATGCGTGCCAATTCGTGTCGGAAAACAATTTGGGATGTCTGCAAAATGGCCATCCATTTTTGGAAGAGTGTCTCGCGCAAGAATTGGTCGTAGTAGCCAGAATAGGAAAGGAAGGCGGCGGACAGCAGCACATCGCCCACCAATGTTTCGCTCTGCTGCGCAAATCTCTCACGTCCTGTTTCCCAACGCTCACATTCCGTTCCCAACGACTTCAGCAGTTGGATGCTCCGGTTGACCTTCTCTTGCACAACTGCCAGACTTTGCTTGATGTGCTCCGCTTCTCCGATGAGTTGCGCATATTCTTCCTTTATTATTTATTAATTGTTGTGTAAGTTCGAAAAACGCAGTAAAATGATGTAACTCTTAACCCACTTTGAGTGTTTGGATCCTCTGCTCAAGTTTCTCAATTTTGTGCATCAATTCCTCTCCTTTAACCGTCTTTTCTCGCGCGTCTTTTTCCAGTCTCTTCAGCTCATTGTTCAGTGGTTCGACTTTATTCAACATTTTAGCATAAGACAGTTGTGCTTTAGCCCATTTAACCATCGGTCCACAGGCTAGCGAAGCTCGATTAACCTATATTGACCAATAAATTGGTGATTAATACATAAATATATGTCATTTGATTTTCAATAAACCTTTTCAAAGTCCCAATCGGCGTTGTTTTCGTACTGTTTCATCTTTTCTGTTATTTCCGGGCTGATGGCCTCAGTGTTGAATTGAAGAATGCGAGAAATGAAGTCATCTTTGACCAACACTGCTCGAATGGCCTTCCAATCAGGGGCCCTCTCGCCCAAAAGCAAACAAATCGCCTCAACTGCCACTTTAACCGCATTCGGTGGAGATGCCATTGAACGCACTTCAACCAATTGGGCTTTCTTGATCCCCGACACGGCTTTCTTTGCTTCGTCAACTGCCGGTTTTACCTAAATTGTTTAATTGTTGTTTAATTAAGTGGTAATATACTATTCAATCATAGGCGGCGCCAGGATTTTGCCATGGGGCACTCTTTCCAAAAAGTCGGTCTTTAGGGGTGTATTTTAAAGAAAAATTTTGTACAACATCAATACTACTATTTGCTACAAAAATCAATGGCAAAAGTATAATTTTGCATTCATATCAGCACTGTAATTGATAAGTGGGTTTCCCCTCTGCCGCCGCCACTGTATCCAATACAAATAGTATGATCGTATGCAAATTCTAAAAACAACCTCAGCCAGTTCTTTCTCCACTTCTGCCTTCTTGTAATCGATTTGTTGTTTTTCTTCTCGAATTTGCTTTTGCAATAGTTCGGAGGTGCGCTTTTCATTCTCGGCTTCGCGTTGGTCAGCTAGCATTTGCTGCAGCTTAGCATTGGCTGCCTCTTGCTTCTTTTTCAAGTCGACTTCCTTTTCATTTAGTGACTTCTGCAGTTCTTTCACCTGTTGTTCCGTTTCGCTGATCTTCTTTAAACCGTTGTTCAGGTGAATCTGCTCATCTGCTAATTCCTAAATTTTGATAGTTGTTTATCAACACAATTAAATATCAATATAATAAATCATTCACAGTGCACCTTTCTTTTCTCCTTGAGGAGTGTGACATAGTGTCTGATAAAGTCGAGAAAGTGCCTTGGAGTGATCACCATCACCCGATGTCCCTTTCGTGCTTCGGCATCGTTTGTTCTTCGCACTATGTTGTGAACATGAACAAAAGAATTGACCACAGCATCTCGGTAACATAGTTCTGCTGGCAAACGGTCACAACAATGTTCTAACGCTGCTGGAGGCACGTAGTCAGGTTTCTCGATTTCGCACATTCCAGTCAACTCATATCCGACTTGGTAAAGAGTTGCATTGGACCAGTCCCCGAACCAGTTTAGTACACAACGATTGAACAAAGCTGGGGACGTTGAAGATCTTTCTCTGAGGCCATCACCGGAAGGATTCATCGTGAAGACTACGTGCAAATTTTGGACAATCTTAAGACATCGAATGATTAGTACAGAATATACTCTTATACTCGTCAGATAATAGCAAAACCTGTGATGTAAACCACTTGTAAAGCTCTTCATGCGAGTCAAGCATCAACCCTTGACGTTGTGCACCTTCTTTGATTTGGTTGAGCAGAGTATTGTAGTCATCGCCTTCAAAAAGACCAGGGACTTCTCCGTTCGCCAGCAATGTATTTAATCGCTCCAAAAATCCAGTCTCCATCATATTTGACTCATCCATGATAAAGCAAATCTTCTCGTTGCGGCAGCCAGCTCTTCGAAGAACTTGTCGTATGTCGTCATCGAAATCAGCAGCTTTATATTTCGAGTGAACTTTTAGCTAAAGTAAATTGTAAGAATATGGAACACGAAGATAATTTAATGACATGTACCTGCACTGTGCTAAACCCATTCAACCACGCGACGAAACGAGATAGTGTTGTTTTTCCTGAACCAGATACACCAATTAGCAGCAGATGGCCTTGCGGTTGACGGAAAACACGATCTATTCTAAGCACATGGTCCAACATTTGGTCAAATAAAACTAGCTTCACGTCCAACTCTTCATCGGCAAATTGACGCATACGCTGGATTAAATACTCTTCCAATTCATTTTGAGAAACTTGTGAATAATGCTAAACGTTTTAAAACTCTTAAAATCGAAATGCTAGATGTTTATTTACCTTTTTCAACCAACACGAGTAAAGCATTGGTCTTTTCAGAGCCTCTTCTAGTGAGCAACAATTTGCAAAGAATTGTTGAGCAATTTGGTCGACAAGTTCATTAGTCCAATCTCTTTCGTCAACATGCACAAGGCGATCGTTGAATAGACGAAGAGCTTCATGAGCCCACAACCGAACCAGCTCTTCATTATTAACTTTATCCAATGGCGCAATTGCTTCACTTATCCCACGCACCCATCTCGTCAGCTCACGAGGCGAATACACGTAATGTGGTTGTTCGTCTTGGGTAAAGTGTTCCTTAAATATGATTTGTTTCATTCAATTTAACTTATCAATGTCTTTGTACCTGACTTTGCAGATAAAACTCAACCATCGCCTCAGTAAGGGGTTCAGCCATTCCTCGCAAATGTGTAGTTTGCCGAAGCATTGCTTTCGAAAATGTCCCGTATATTTGGTTTAGTGATGTACGGCCCGGATAATCAACGTAAATTACAGGCACATGCCGCAGAAAACGTGTTGAAAGTGCATTTCTGCCAGGGTCAGTAGGTGGATTGCAAGCACCGACAAATTGGATCCTTTCTAATGAAACCCAAGCCCTATCATTGGTACGGTAGAACCCGTTCTGAAACAGAAAAGATAAATGCCTTATTAATTGAAATGTTAATTGTTAACCTGTTCAACCAGCTGCCGCATAAATGAGATGACCCGTTGTGTTCCATACTTGTCCGGTTGGGGTAAGTTGATCTCGTCACAAAAAACTACTAGCCAACGGGTAATTTGTATTGGGGCAAGAACAACTCCGCTAGGAGTTCTGCGATATTCACAATAATGGTCAAAATTCTTCATCAACAATTCGGGAGTTGTGGAAGAAGAAAAATTGACATTGATCACATCCATATCCGAAAGAGATCTTAAAATTTTGAATAAAACTGCATAACATTGCATGAACAAAATAATTACCGCAAAGCCGACAATAGCGTCATTGTTTTTCCGGAACCGGGTGGTCCGCAAAGCACGAGAGGCTTCCGTTCGCTAAGCCATGTGTTTAGGAGTAATTCGTGACGGACAGTGTCCATGGTGGGAATAACTGTTGAAGTGTCCGTTATCCGATGCGGCTCAATGTCAATTTGAGGCACTTTGGTCAGCCAGGACTGCCATTCGCCATTCGTTGTCACAAAATAATCGATGAGAGGTGTCTTAGCAATATTAGCAAATAATAACAAAAAAATAAAACATAACAATTCAAAGTTTGAGAATACCGTTTCATCCGATGGGAGCTGAATCGCCGTAGAACTTCTCACAAAATCACTTAACCTTTTCCTGTTCTTCCAATTTCCATCTCCACTGAATGCCCAAATCAAATTTACAAGCATCGAACGTGCAACAAAGTTCCCAATTTGATCCTCCTAAAAATGTAATATACTGTATTTCCTCTAAAAAGTCCACCGGGAAGATATTTTTCAACCCCCCCCCTCCGAGTGGGGGGAGTTTTTAGAGGGGGGATTTCAACCCAGACATTTTGGGAAAAATTTCGATTTTTTGGGGAAAAAATTTCAAGAAATTTTTAATTTTTTCGTTGAAAAATGATACAAAACAGCATTTTCGCTCAAAAAGCCATTTTCCTTTTAAAACACGAAAATTAACTATAAAAAAGCATTTTTATGGAAAATACACCCCCAAAGAATCGATTTTTCGAACCAAAAAATACACCAAAAAATTTCCCCTTAAGGGGGGGGGAGGAAACTTTTTAGAGGGAGGGGCAACTTATTTCTGAATATCTAGAGGGGGGGTTTAGAGGGAGGAGGGAGATTTTAGAAGGGGGGGGGGCTTTATTAGAGGAAATACAGTAAATGACAAATATTTCAAATGTCTGACTGATGGTGGAAAGTCCGGATGATCTGCATCGTGTTGGACTAGCTGTTTAACCGAATAATTGAGCATTGAGAAAAAGGCTGTAAGAAGTCGCTGTTTGGTGGCCTCCATGACATGGTCAAGTTGGTCCAGAGAAAATTCCAAAGAAAGTGGAACAAGTCCACCTGTCGCCATGTGCATGGACAGAACACTCTCACATAGAGTTTGCACTTCAAGCACGCGAGCTGGCTTTTCAGGAATAAGTGGCACATTTTTTAACTGAAGCAAGTAGTTTTCGAAGAGCATTTCGGGCGTCACAATGTTTTCACTGAACCAGACCATCCCACATCGTGAAACGGTAGCCATTGTTGCGAATTTAAGGTCTGCCACCTCGAATATTATTCTGACCTAAAATTAACCAACATATTGTAATGGTTCCATACCCTTTAAATTTGAAAACCCACATTTGGTGGTATTGAGAGACGCTCTCCATTTGGCAATGTGAGAAGTTTGTTGTCATCCAACACAGAGTTCAAGTTTTCCACCCATTCTGGATCCACGTCCCCGTCAAAAATCACCCATTGCCTTTTGTCCAATTCCCCTCGCACATTATCGATGATCCTAAACCCATACCATATAATAGTTTACGGCAAATTTAACTCACTTCCTGATTATGTGTGTGAACAAACCATCAGTCCATTCACGAGTGTTTGGATCGAGTGTTCCGTACAGTGAATCTTTACTCATTGCTTTTGCATCAATTACATGCGCGACTCCTTCGATCTGTTCAAGTCTACCCAAAGCCTTGAGCAGTGTTTTCCATGCAGTTGTTTTCCCCGACCCGCTCGCTCCGACCAGCATCAGTCCATGGTTGAGATTCGTAATTTGGTACACCTGAAGCACTTTCTCCAACCAAAGTGAACCCTTTTCTCCAGTATTGACCGAATAAGAAAAGTGCTCTTTCTTGCAGATATTTATAATTTCTTCCCGCAGACTAAAATGAGTTGATGTTTTTTAAATTGTAAACTAAATAAAATAGTACTACCTGTCCATCTGTTTTGGATGATAGCTTATGTCAGGGAACACGTCATGTAAAAGCGATTGCAGAAGAGTGATGTCTTCAGAGACAAGTTTAGGTGTCAGTGTTTCACATACAGATTGGATCAATATCTGTTGTTCGGATATCTGACCGAGACCTCGTTCATCCACTTCGATTCCACGTTCATGTGCTTGTTCGAAAGTTCGTTGGATAGCTTCTCTTTTTATGTTGCCAGCGGAGACTAAAACGTATTTCAGTGCGCGCAGGCCAAAATCGTAATGACATTGATTGGAAAGTTGTTCTTTGCAAAGCCTAAAAAATCATTGCGGCAATTTTTTATTGTAAAAAAAGAAAATTTACGTAAAAAGTGGAACAATTTTATTTGCAAGTGTCTCTGCAGTTTGAAATCCTTGCGAGAAGAGCATAACCTCGGCAATTAGGCCTCTGTCTGGCGCAGTCATGGCCAATGAACGGAATAATTGTTTCAAATTGTCCGGCAAATTTGATCGGCCTGAGTAGCCTGGGTTCATAGTGATGAAGATGGCCATATTTGCATCGACTGAGAGGGTTTTTCCGACAAGATCCACTCGCATCTCTCCACCAGCACGCACTGTTTCTTGGATGGTTTGAATTTGTTGCGAGACCGCTGAAAGCATTCGCTCTTCCAACCGATTGAATTCGTCGAAGCATCCCCAGGCTCCAACTTGACAAAGGCCAACAAGGATCCGGCCAACAGCCTGCAAAACCAAATATTCAATTAAGTTTATTCGCAAATAAAATCAACTCAAACTTGAAAATCAAAAGTCTCATCGCAATTGAAAACCAACACAAAACGACCAAGCTGATGCCCAAGGGCTTTCACCGATTCAGTCTTTCCAGTGCCCGCCGGTCCAAATGGACTCCCACCAAGTCGACAGTGCAGAGCCTGTGTCATCGTAAGGAAGCAACGGTCAGTCAGCGGAGTCTGCACAAGTTTCTCTTGAATTCCCAAGTATTCAAAGCCGTAGTAAAACTCGGCATTTGCCATTTTGATCAGACATGACTTGAGGGGTATTTTCTCTTTCGAGTCAAAGTAAATACGCAAATTCTTAATAAACGACTAAAATATAACAAAAAGTCTTCATAAAAGTTACCTTTAACCAACAAAAATCTTGATTGCTAACTACATTCGATCGAACAAGTTCACGACAAACATTTTTCTTGTGTACAAACTCGGTGATCTTAAAATATGCTAACATTTTATATAAACAGAAAAGTAGAAAACAAACCAGACTCTCAATTTTCTTCCGACGAATTGGCTGTTGATCGCGTAAAACACTGTCGGATAGTAAAGAAAGCCATTTCTCTACGGTTTGTAAAATATTTTCCGGGCCATTTGCTTTGGCCAAGCATGTTTCTACTGCTGAACTCCACCAAACATCTGTGCAAATTCCAACAATTTGAGCCTGTTTTTAAAAACAAAATATTATATATTTTACTTATAAAACATGTTTTACAGGATATGCATCCATCCATTCCATGTATTCCGCCAACTGAACTTTTTCGGGATCAAATTTGCTAAAACTCAAAAGAGCTTCCGCCAGCAAATTAGCTAATGTTGACTGCATTTCTTGCTCAAGTTTCCGCAACCAATCGTTGATTTTTGGGTACTGGTTTAAGTCAATTGGATTCTTCAATGCGACTGATTCACCTTCCCTGGAGCTGATGGCTTGCACAATGTGAGTTTCTTCACTATATTCAATAGCCATAATGCCAGCAAACATCTTCTTCAAGTGTTTCTGAACGCGCACCAAGTCCTTTGAGTTCCCAAGAATCTCCAATAAGTCTTCATCGCCAACAAAATAAAATCGCGGAAATGAGTTGCGTTCACGTTCAAGATATTCTCCCAAAGCCTTTTGGATTTTTGACAACATGTCTGCCAGACGCTCAAGTATTTTCTGCGCGCCTTGTATGTGTATTACATCGAGAATGCGCGGCGAAGAAGAGACCTTAATTTTGTGATACCTATTGACTTTTGTTTTGAATAAATGAATACCTTTTTCATCAGGCCTAGAAACTCATTAGAGACCATGTTAAAACGACTAGACTCAGATGGAAGCAAATGAGCGATATCCGCCGAACCAGTGAACAGTCCTTCGAGATAAACCCATCTTCGCTGCACATCGATCCACACATCAAAGAGCGAATTTATTTTATTGAGCCTATCCTCCCATCCGATCGCATCTTCTTCGAACTGCTTATAATATGGCGAAAGTTTCATCTGCCCCAAACTGTTCATATGTTCCTTAAGTTTGTTGAAAAGTTCGTCCCAGCCTCGGATAAGTTTTGTTTTTTGTTGGTAGTTGACCAAATCCACATTGTAATCCGTCCAATGTTCTTTGACTTGGCGCATAAATTCTTCTAATGCCATTTCGCCTTGTGCGATGAGTAGAATTTGTTTAATAGTCGGTTCATGGCGCGTCAAATCGGCATCCCAAACTTGTCCCAAGGTAAGTTCGTTCAGATTCCAAGTGACATTTATTTCGCGCATCAAGTCTAACATTTTTTAATAATTTTAATTTTAATCAAAGATAAATAATATTTACTTCTCCAATGTCTTTCTTTTAATGCTTCGGACTTCAACTCAACGATGAGGATATTCATCTAAAAATTGGCTTGTTCGATTAAGGCGAGTGAGCACAGGCATATACCTTTGAATAGTTCTGCAGAAGCCTTTTTGCGTAATCGTAAGACTCATATGAACGGTACTGTGAGGGAAGACCCTTCATTTTAGCCAACAATTCTTCGAGGTTTTGGCGCAATTTTCTAGGTTGTACAGAAAGCCATACCATATCCTTCAAATCATCAATGTTGCTGTATATTGGCAAAAGAGACTTCCAAACACCTGATTTATAAGATAAAAAACCAAAAATAAAAGGAAAAAACCTATCAAATCATTAAGTTCTTCAATCGCAATGTCTAGCTTGTTGGTCGCTTGATTAGCAACATGAATCAGGGAATCGCTTATTTCTAAAGCATTTTTTGCGTCCAAAATGTTGGCTTGTTCGTCTTTTAAGCGCTTGAATTTGTCCTCGAAACCATTCAATGATATGAGAGCTTCTTTGGGTCGTTTTGCTCCTTGAACAGGTTTTGATTTGCTCCATTCACTAAGCAAGTCATTTATGTGTTTCTCCAACATTTTGTCTTCCTCCAATATACGCGTTTGTAGATTGGCGATCTGAAGAAAATATGAGTTTAATATTACAAATCTACAAAACAAAAAAAGTACTTGGGACTGTATTGCGACATCCTTACGACTCAGCACATCCAATAAGGCGCTCCATTCACCTTCCACATTCTCGGCATAGAGCCATGTTTGAGAGAAAGGATATCGATGTACAGTCAGTAACTTTTGGCCAGATATGTAATTGTCAACCTTTTTGATATTGATAGCATTTATGCGTAAAATCAAGTTAAGTATGTCAACCTGTTCCTGAGAAGATTTAATTTGTTTTTTCAGCAACTGCACTTGTGTGATCAATGCAACTGTGTCACTAGTATTTGTTGAATCGATACTTTGTGACTCTAATTCATGTCGTGCTTTTGATGTTTCCATGTAAAACTTTTGCATAGAAGTGGCTAAATTATTAATTACTTTTAATATCAATGATATTTAATATACCTAAAGTATTTCCAAATTTGTGAAGCACTTCCCGCTGCCAGTAATCGTATTTTACAGCCACCTTCGACTGAACTCGAGTGAAGTCGACGACAAACGGAAAAATGCTATGACGAGATTCTGGCGCATCAACCATAGTTCGCGATTTCTTTATGTCCATTATGGCCTTCATCCAATTGTTCAAATCTGCGCCAAGTCTTTCAAAAAGCATATCTTGCTGTAAGTCCCAAAGTGCTTGGTAACGAGTCCATTTGCAAACGTATTCATTCGCCTTTCCCATAACATCGCCGATTGCGGCATATGCTTCATTGAGAATTTGTTGTCTGCGTGGCATTTTCATTAAAATACTTTTGTATGTACGCAACTCCTGGTTGTTTTGAAGGGCCTTAATATTTAGGAATATACATAATTTTTTACTCATTAAAAACAAAAATTTGACACTAGATTAGACATGGTTATGATTGTTTTAATTTGGTTTATTAAATTTTCAAATTATTTTACAAAATACAAAACCAACCTGGAACCGTGTACAAGAAATCCTTTGCCGCTCAGTAATAATTCCATGCCAAGCAAAGAATTGATTGAATAGACTCGCACGTGCTTTTTCCAGCGTTGGTACCACCGTGATATATTGTGAAACAATACGAATTTCTAACGGAATAGGCTGAATTTCAGGAATAATGTTGGCTTCTCGCTCGTCTTCCAATTCGTCTCGACTTTGTTTCAGAAGTTTAATCCAAGCATGAATTGCCTCTTCGATGCGACGAGCCAGTTTAATCTCCAGCTAAATGTTAAAAATGACACCGAGTAAGTTACTGTAGTTAATGGAATTCATTTTGACACATATAAAAAATACATTTTTAAGAATAATACGCTTCAAAATTACGGGTTTTGGCGTTCAATGAAAATCGAATAATAATTTAAATAAAACCTAAAAACCTTTACTTCATTTTTATTTATTTTGTTTCATTCTTATGTTTTTCCTTCGTATAAAGCAAACCGTTTTGTCCAAATTTTCTATCCAACGATTTAAGTTTGAATAGTTGTTAAGTGCCATTTGATCGACGAGTTTCTGGATAGATCCAAGAATTTGAGAAATTGTCGTTTCTTTATATTGACATTTATCAAGTGCAGATAGTTCGACGTCAATTTTGTCCAACCATTCAATTAAATCTGATACTTTCTCTTGATAGTTTCCTACTGATTCAGCAAGTTTGTTTACGTATGTTTCCAACTTAAAATTTGTCCAATCTGTTTTATATCCCTAAAAAATTGATAATTTTTTGGTACGAACAATAACAAAATTAACCTCCAAAAACAGATCATGTATTGCTTGTCGATAACCAGCAACAAGTTGTTCAACTGATTGACGATTCATAACTTCTTCATTAGTGGACTCATATATACGCATTGACTCAAAGAGCGAGATTGCATAGGGATAATAAGCACTAATTGCATGCGAGTGACTCATAATTTTGAAAGGTATTCGGAATCCCATGTTTTTGAGGTTGCGAACCTTAAAACAATAATCATAATTTTGGATTACTACAACTACATCATTGTATATCCAACCTCCTTAGCAATGCGAATTGAATCTGGCGAATAATTGACACGAAGTCGACAAACTATTTTCCCATCTCGTTGCTGTTTCTCGATGATAAACAATTTATCGCTATGAGTTTTGCATTTGGATAGCACTTTATCGGACCAATCTTTGAATAACAGCGTTGTGTCAAGTTTTTGCCGCAGAAGATCGCATTCTTTCCTCAATTCTTTTCCTTTAAGTGCAAATATACACATCACAGTACATATGATATGAAAATTCTTTCATCCCAAACATAAGTATTACATATAGGCCTAGGTTGACCATACTAATAGTGCGGGTGATATGTATTGAGTATTGGGGTGGTATTAATGCGATGGTTATGGGGCTGGAGGCAAAATTGCGAAGATCCATAATGTCATCCCTATATAAAAGCCTTTTTTGTAAAGGGGGGTTTACCGACTCCTATAATTCGCATTATATCAAATTAGTAATACCTTCCAAATGGTTGGCCCATCCTTCGCCAAGTACATCTTCTATTCGCTTCATGTTCATGTTCAGTTGTGATTCGATTTGTTTAAGCCACATTATCTTTGCAGAAAATTCTGGTATGTCATAGTTATCGGCAACTTTGAGTGCTAACGCTTTTTTATCATCGTCAAGAATAGTTTCTTGGAGTGAGACGATATCGGCTTTGACCCGATCAATCAATGTAGTCTGATATTCTCGAATCGCAGAACGGATATGCGGGCGAACAAAAAGAGCATTGTAGCGTGAGAATATTGAGAACATCTCGTCGGCATTCTTTGCCCCTCCAAGTTGGTCGCGAAGACGAGAAGCGAGTTGTGTTTCAATGCGGCTTATATGATCCTTGTAATATTGCAATGCACTTTCCCAGGCTTGCTGTCCTTGCTGACTCAAATCAAGATAGTTGACTTCTTTAACGGCGTCATATGCTTTTCCGACCTCAATAGTAAATCATTCTAATTAAATTTGTAAAAATTTTAAAAATTAACCTCTTTTTCAGGGTTCGAACCAATTTCACCAAAGCTTTCGAGAGAATTTGCTCCTGTAAAACGCAAAACTCGCGAAATGACAGTGCTAAGCTGCTCGTGCTGCTTTCGGAATTTGTTAAGCTCTGCAAGACGAGCCTCAAGTGCTTTATGTCGATAAGAAGTACGATAAAGAAACTTGACATCCGCTGCGCGTTGTTTTTTAGAAATATCTCGGAAAAGTGTTTGTATTTTATCTGCTTCATCGTCCCAAAGTTGCCAAATCTTGTTACACGCTGTCATAACCTCATCCAATTCGGACATAGGAGCATGCATCAACAGCCGTGGTTTTAGAAGCTTTAATTAATATATTAGTCGAAATTATAGATTTTATACAATTCAAATGTCATACCTGAATGATTTGTTCGCAGATATCAGTTGAAATTGTCAGGAAAAATTGGAAGGCTCTCTTTATTGGATACTTTGTGTTTCGAATCTTCTTTATACTTGCTAGTATGTTCGATACAGCAGTTCGAATGGAATCCAGATCAGAGGCACCTAGCAGTTCATTAAGCGGAATGTCTTTCATCAATTGATTGTAGTCTTGAGCAGTTGCTAGCATTTCTTTGAGTCCTAAATGTTTAAAAAAGTATAATATAAAAATGAAAAGACACCATCCCTTTACACTTTGTTTTTCTTATAAATAAAAAGCCTTAGCTGAAAGTAGAGCTCCAATCAATTTTGCGCAAAACCATAAAGGGGACCCCTTTGTTTTGCAATTTTTTGTTTTTTCGCTTAACCCCTAAAAAAGCAAATCTAAGCCGAAAAAAAATTGTCGAAAAAATGTTGATAAAAAAGTTTGATTGGGGCGCTACCGCTACTTACAAATAGGGCCAATGAATATTTTATAATAAATAACAGATCTTTTCTATTAAATATTCCAACATCAGAAAATACTCCAAAACCTATCTATATCTACCCTCAAAAATAGAGAAAATCCGAAATCTCTAGACTCTGATGTCGTGTTTCACCTTAAACTCAATTTAAATCGCATGCCTGTGTCGGAATCAAAAGAAACTGTTGCATGAAACCGTTTGCCCAACTTCAGAGCTTCAAGAGTAACCACCACTTCATCTGACTCCCGAATTTCATGGATGCGTGCCAATGACCGCTCTAAGTTCATCCAAAATGTTGCCTCTTGAAGTGCAGTTCCCGATGATGGATCACGATCAAGACGAGAAACTTTGCGTATTGCTTCAATCCAACGATTCACGCCATTTTGCAAACTATTTAAGAATTCCGAATCTTGCACAAGGTCTCCGAGATCACCTATACATTAATGTTTCTTTAAATTTAAATGAAATTTAATTACAACTCAAATACCTGCGTTTGGTTTTCGTCCCTCCTTCCTCGCTGCATCCACAATTTGCTGAATGTGTTGGTTGAATTCGAGCATCACTTCGGGAATGTCAATGTTTTGCTTTAAGTGACGCAGAGCAACCTGGACCTCGTTGAGAGATTTCTCGAGCGGTGCTAATTTGAATCCTTCTCTGTCTCTTTTAATGCGCCGGATTCCATCGATCCATCGACTTAGATCTGTCTGTAGGGATTCGATGAGTTCGTCCGGATCTTGGAATTCGCTGGATTCATCAGCGTCCTGCTTTTGCATATGTTGTTCGAATTCACTAGAAGTGTCTGCAGACGTAGAAGCCATTTGTTTGTTTTTTTATAGTCTGTTAATGAAGTCTTCAATAATTAAAATTCGAGCTAAAGCCAGTTTTTTTATAAATACCCTAATTAGATAAAAGTGGGATAATGCAGTCATGTTTTTTAAAATTACCCCTTCCTATCACCCTCCCTGTCCTAAGGAGTTAACAAACAAGCAAGGTCGGCACTAGTGCAGTTTACCCCCCCCCTCCAAGTCCCAAAAATGCCTGAAATTTACGCGTCAATTGTACGAAATTCATTCATGCAACGTTGTTTTTTTAAGTTCTAGGGCCAAATGTGACACCGTGTGACACCCATAACAAAAAGGTTTTAAGGCCTCGGCCATACTTTTTGTGTGTGACACACTTTTTTTGTTGTATTTTTGCCTTTTTGTGTATTTTTTGGGAATTTTAAAAAACCAT
>JAQIYK010000177.1:0-18433 GCA_034700465.1 Rotylenchus robustus
AAATTTAAAAAATTGGATAAAATAAATTTTTGTTCGAAGAATAAAAGTGGGAAAAAGATGGTTGGATTTGTGAAATTTGCTCAAAAATATTTTTAAAAGCGTATTTTTTAAAAGCGTATACCAAAAATAGCAAAATCCAAACAACTTTTTTACACAAATAAAAGGTCACAAAAATTGGCATTTAGCTTCTTTTTTCGGAAAAAATGAATTTATAATTTATAGAAACACACGAAACACTGTTTGTATTTGAATATTTGGACAGCGATAAATTACAAAATGAAACAAACGAATAAAATTAACGTTTTTGTAGCCAGGATTTCTGTTTAAAAATTTGAGGTGAATTTACACTTTTTAAAAACATTTAAAAAATTTAAACCAAAAATTTAGAAATTTACATTTAATTTAGACCACTGGCAGGGGGTTGATTTTTAAAAATTTCTATATTTCAGGTACTTTTTGCAAATATTTGTTGTGCAGTTTGTTGTGTTCTTGTGTTGTTGTCCAGCAGTTAGCAAGCAGTTCACAGTTGCATTTCGGAACTCCACCGCATCAGGTAGTTGCGCTTCTGCTTGTTCAGCTTCTTCTTGGCAAGCTGGCTGCTCGCGGTGGATGTACTGCTCGACAAGGGCGGGTTGGTCGTCATGGACGGTGGTGTTGTTGTTGTTGAACTGTCCGCTCGGCCTGAAGATGCGCAACGCTTGCGCAGTATGCAGGCCAGCATGGGCGAGGTCGGGTCGGGCGCGACCGCGTAGAACGGGTTGCAATGGTCTGGGAAGCGGAACTCGTCTGCAAAAAGGAGGTTCAAAACCAAGAAAACCCTAACAAAGGACTTGTCAATTTTCAAACCCATTGGAACCCAAACAATATAATCATTTTAAGCTAGAGAATATTTATTATTAATACCAAAAATCGAATGGGAAGAAAATTCACTGTTGAAGAAAAAATTAAATTTTAAAAAATGCTTGCTTTAAAAAATCATAAAATTTGGTTTGGCGCAAATATTCTAAAAATGAGAATCTTTTTCAACATTTTTGATCAACAAGATTTACAAAAATCTTTAGATAAATCCCATTCCCATAATTTATTGTGTATTTTTAAAAAATAACAAAAATTCGCAGTCGGTAGAGGGTTCGAACCGCCCTTGATTCAGTCCATAAAACAAGCACTACGTTAGAATATTGAAATTTAGAAGAAAAAATTGCCTTTTTAAATTATTTGTTTTTAAACAATTTTCGACTCGATCGGAACCGCTAAACCCATTTCTAAAAAAATGTTTGTGAGGAAAAATTATGAACGTCTCCACTAATATACAAGATTTAGAGAAAATTTAAAAAAATTTAAATTTACAAAATCTTTAGATAAATTTTATATTTTTTTAATGATTTCGACTTTTCTATGGCTAACGATCACTAAACTATTAAATTTTTTTATTTTTTATTTTTTTAATGATTTTTTTATATGGCTACCGGTCACTAAACTCAATTTACAAAAATCTTTAGATAAATTTTTTATTTATTTTTACTCACTTCCGTCCGGCAACAACTGCACCAAGCAATAGTTGGGACTGTCCGCCGGCTCCAACATGTGCTTCTCCAACGCCCGCTCAATCAGTTGCGGCATTTTGTCTCCGTTCACCACTTTTATGCACTGAAAGAAAAGGAAAATTTAATTATAATTTTCAAATTTTTCAAATTTTTACTCAGAAAGTCAGAAAATATTTAAACTTTTTGGAAAATTTTGTACCATTATATATCTTTTTTGCCCCTCCCTTTTCCAATGTTCAGAAATTCACTTGTTGAATTGCTTTTTTAAATTAAAAAATGGTAAAAAAAATTCACAGGTTATTCTTCTACAATAGGCAAATTTCACCGCATTTTAGTATTTCTAAACCCTAACTAAAAAGTGGAAGCTTGTTTTTTAAGTTTGAATTTGAAATATTTTAAATTAGGTCTATATTTAGGTCTTAGATGGTTGAGAATTTAAAAAATGGAGGCTTTTCGATTTTTTGGAAACCCCAAAAGTTTTCAATTTTGCCCACCTTGTAGTTGATGGTGGCCGCGTTCAGTTCGCCCTGCAGCGTGTCGTCCAGTCCCACCCGAATCAGATGAAAGTTCTGCTCCTCCCTTGGGCAATTGCTGACCGAAAGTGAGGAGGGCGAAGCTCCGCCACCATACACCTTTAAAAACATTTTTCAGATATTCTAGCGGTTTTCTGAATTTTCCAAGTTTAATCAAAAACTTAACCCCTTCCTTACTCCTTACCTTGCTGTTTCCGGCACTGCTCATTGCACCCATTGAGGATCGAGAAGAGGTGGAGCTTATAGATTTCTAAAAAATTTCTTTTAAAATTTAAAATTTTCAGACCTAAATTTTTTAAAATAATTTCTCCATAAAAGATTTTTTAATTTTAAATATGTTTGTGGATTTAAAAAAATATATTTTTAAATTTATAACAATCTTTTTTATTTGTTTTGGATTAATTTTTTAAATTTATTTATTAATTTTGAATGTCCCTATTCCTCATGGATTTTTACGAAGAAAAAAATTCCCCTAAAATTTATATGAATTTTCCACCTGACTATGTTGTTGTTGAATTCTTCGAAGGCCCCCGCCGCCGCCGGCCGCACTGCTCCCGGTGCTCTCATTGTTGTGCGATCGCCTCATCAGGCCAGAAGTCCCATTTTGGATGGAGGCCATTTCTTTAAAAAATTAATTAGTAATTCTGTACCGTAATTGCTTGTTTTCAAACCATTTTTTAGAAAAATTCCATAAAAAATCAATTTTTGGAAAATTCAGAAATTATCCATTTTTCGCATAAAAATGGTCCTTGACCTAGCACCTATCTTCAAATCCGAAGGCTCGTACCCAATCTCCGACACCAAATTTAGTAATTCAATAAATACAAATTGCAAGAAAACCATAAATCTCAAAAAATATAAAATACACCTCTTTATAGTGATTTTTCTAAAAGATTTTTTTAGTTATAACATTTTTTAAACAAATTTTGCGTTATTTTTTCACTTTTCCTACTCCATTTTTATAGAATATTTAGATTTTCTGTTTTTTTTTTAATTTTTTACCTGTCGGAGACATTGTGCTCCCCTGCTGCTGCTGATGGCCCTTTGCCAATGGGCTCGGTCGTTGTCGGGCGGAGGAATTGGCTGTGTTGGTGCTGAAGGAGGAGCCCGGGGTCAACTGCTGCTGGTGCTGGTACTGGCTGTAGTTGTGGTACAGTGTTGTGCCGGAGGCATCGAAATGTGTGGTTGTTGGTGCTGGTGGAGAAAAGCCTTCTGGCAGTCCCTTAAAATTGGAAAACGTTAAAATTATAAAACAACATGACAATCAATTATCCAAAACAAAGTCATTAGATAAAATATAAAATTTTTAGAATTTTAAAGCCGGAACCTGATCCAGTACCTGGATTTACAAAGTCCATAAAATTCAAAATTTCGATATTTTCAAGTTAAACCATTTTCGATACAGGAGCTAAATGAAAATCCAAAATTTGGATTTCCAAAATCCATAATTCCTATTCAAAGTCATAGCTAAAATCAAAGTCTATGATTTTATCAAAATTTCGAAAAATAAAAATATTAATTTAAAAAATTCCGAAAAATACTAAATTGTAAAGCCTATTAGCATGAGGAGGGGGATTTATGCTTGTGGATGCAATAAATCGCTGAAATGTTTCGGATAATAGAGAAAGAATGCTGGATCAATGGCGGAGGGATGGTGCGCAAAGAGCAAAGACTGGTTTTGAGGGGATTATGTTTATGCACAAAAAGAGGCTTAATAATAAGTTTTGGAATTCTGGATTAATTGGAAGCATTGCGAACCAGGGACGTATTTAGGGGGGGATCCGGGGGGCCCGTGTCCACCCCCCCCCCCCAAGAGGAGAAAAAAAATAAAGGGAGGAAGGGGTGAGAGGGGAGAGGGAAGGAAGAGAGAAAAGAAAGAAAAATTTAAAAAAATAAAATAAATTTTCATCAAAAAAATGATCAAATTTTCTTAAGGAAAGCACTAATTTTTCCAAAAAATTTTCTCGGCGGCGCCTAATGGCACCGCCAGACCCTAATAAAGTTTTCGCCTAAAAAATAAGGCAGATATTTTTAAAGAAAACTAGCGAATTTTTCAATTTTTATAAAAATTTAAGCAAAAAATAAATAAATAAAAACCCGCGCCTTCGGCGCGGGGTAAAATTTTTTGAGGTGGGGGTGGTCGTCCAGCATGTGTGTCCCCCCCCAAGACCAAATCCTAAATACGTCCCTGTTGCGAACGCGAAAAAGTCTCAAAAATTCAAAAATACAAACTTTTTTTGCTCAATCCGATCATTTTTGTTAAGGCAAAACCTTTTTCGTCAAAAAACTTTTTTCCGTCCAAAAATTTAAGCGCAAATTTTCCTACCTTTTTTTGTCAAAAAGTTACACAATTCTTCTAGAATTTTGGATGAATAAAAGGGTAATAAATTTTACCGTCAATTTTTGGACGATAAAAAATTTTGACGAAAAAAAGGCATGTTATTGTTAAAGCTTTTAAAAAATTGATATGTTTTGTTTATTAATTTTACGGATTTTATTTTATTGTTATTGAGGGTTGTGTGGATTTTTTGCGGATTTTAATATTAATTATAATTTTTCCCACTTACAAATAATAAAAAAATAATAATAATTTGTTTTGTAATTCATAAAAAAAAAATTATGGCTTTATTCCGCCTTAATCTTAATGGGTTCTCACTCTTCACCCATTTCCAACATTTTCTTTTTTCTATCTTTTTACCAATTATCGCAATTTTTTAATTTTTAATTGGGGTTTGCGAAATTTTTGGGATTTTTTCCATTTTTGTGTTACCTATTACTATCATAAGATAAAATGATTTATTTTTGGACATTTTCACCGGTTGTAAAAACTAAAAGTGATAATAATGATAATGAATACTAATTTGCAACCCATAAATTTCCTTCCCCTGACCTTAATGTGTCCTCCTCCTCCTCCGTCAGCAAATTCTACGGCTATGTCGTTGTGATCGATTGCACCGCCGCTATCAGCTTTATCAGCCCCCGGCGTGGACAGGCGACGACCAAAGCGCGTGAACATTGAGTTCGGATTGAATTCGCTGCCTAAAAAGGGAAATAATCAAAAAAATAAAATAATTAAAATGGAACAGATCACCAAGAAAATTAAATAAGAAAATAAAAAGAAAATAAAAATAAGAAAATTAAATAAATTGGCATAAGAAAATTAAATTTAAAAATGAAATTTATAAATCCTTTTTTAGAAAAATTCGTAAAATAATCCATACTACTGGAATATGGACGGAGGAGGAGGAGAACACATTAAGGAAAAGTTAACTTAGAAAAAAAGAAATTTATAATAAAAAAAACTATTAACTTTATAACATATATAGTATAAATAAATTGGGAATATTACAATTTGACTAGAAAATGTTAAATTAGAAAAAATTCCAGATTGACAGTTTTTCAGTTTTCGTCCCCAGTGTTCGAGTCCCCATCCCCAAATGACGAATTCCACAAATGTCGAATTGTGTTATTTTTTCCCAATTTTTTTCCGAATAGTCGAATTATCGCGCGGATTGTACCCACCGAATGGTGATGCCCCAGCTGCAGTCGGTTGGGACGATATGGAGGCGGAGCGTGCCGGCGATGGAGAGGCGCGTCCTCCGCCGCCGCCGCACGCCTTCACGCGGTGCGCTTTCTTCGCGCCTTGGCTCTGACTGCGTCCGGTTGGTGTGCTGCCGCACGCGGAGGGCGTAACGCGCGGCGGTTTGTCGCAAAAGGCGACACCGCAACTCTCCACCAAGTCCAAGCCGTCCAGCGGCGCGACATACATGGAGCCGCGTTTGTTGACTGCTGCTGCCGAGAAAAAGTTTGGGTCATAAAAGGTAGAAAAAATCTAGGGACCAAAATTTTTCCCGAACTTTAAAGATTATTGTCGCTTATTTTAAGTTTGGCTCAAAAAACCTTACCGATAAATAAAGGAGCTTTTTGGGGTTTTAAAATTAGTTTTTGACTAAAACGGCTTTTTTGTTTGGTCTAAATGTTTACTTTTTAGCTAAAAAATAATGAATATTACCTTCACCCATCTGCCTTCGTGGACTTATCATTCCCTCAGCAAGTTGCACATCCTCCTTGGTACCTATTTTTGGGGTAATTTCCAATTTCATTTTCCTAGATTTTAAAAATTTATTTTCATTTTTCGAAAATTTCACCAATTTTAATTTCAAATATTCGATTCAAAATTTCATGTATCTCTTACCCTAATTCTTAAAAATTTAAATGCAAATTTTAATAGAATAAAATAACTTGGACAAGTACCTCCACTTCCAGTGGAAAGAGCGGAAAAGAAACGGCCCAACGATGGGATTGTGGCCAGTCCGTCCCGAACTCGCCGTCTGCCGGGCTCCGGCGTGGTCGACATGGGCCCGCCACTTCCATGACCACCCGTTGGTGAAGTCATCGATGAAGCCAATGGTTCTAGCTCGATAGAGCGTGTAAAACTAAATAAAATTTGAATTTTTACAATTTTCGATTTTTGTTTTTGTTAACTATTTTTAATTCTAATCAGTGTAAATATGTTCCTGGTAAAAATGGCATAGCCTCAAAAAATTGTATATTCTTTCTAGAGAAAACCCCCAATAAAAATTTGCGTTTTTATCGCGTAATTTCTCGATTTGTATTTTTCTTTTGTTTTGGTTTTTTGTATAATTGAACTAAATTGGCCAACTGAGCAAAAATTTTGTAATTTTTAAATTTAAAAAACTGGACCATACCATTCCTTCTCGTTGAGAGCCGGCAAAAATTGAAACCAGACGCAGAAGGCTTGGTCCAGCTGGACGGTGTAGGCGCGCGCGGCCGATTGGAACAGGCGAATTTCGGCGAGTACCTCAAACTCCTTGCGGCGCTTCTCAAAGTTGACCAGTCCCTCCGGAGACTGGTCCGGGTACAGCTATAAAATGTGAAATTTTACCAAGATAAAAAACAAAAACTTTCAAAAATAAATAAAAAATTTGCATTTTAAAATATGGGATGAGCGGGTTGAGGTATACGAATACTCGAATACAACTACAAAATGTTCCATAAAAATGCAAATTAAGGATATTGTAATTGGTTCGGAATCCGAATAAAAAAAATCCTCCATGCTTTTGGTAAAACTCGTAAAAAAATTATAATTACCAATTTTTTAATTCATATACCTGATCCAATTTTTCCAGATCTGTAAGGAAGGTGCCCAGCCAAGGAACTGTGCCCTGTTGTTGTTGTGGATTGTCCACCATGGTCAGGTTTAGATCACTTTTTGTCCGGCGACAGTTGTTGCCTGAAAAGTTTGGATTTAAAACTTTTAGATTTTTCCAAATTTCGGATTTCGGATATACCTCCTCCTGGTACATTCAGTGCCCCGTTTGCTTTTGAAGGCGATATTTTGGCGGTGCCCTCCGTTTCGAGAATGTGCCGCGCCTTCTGCTGCTTTCCCCCGCCAACACCGGCTTCAACCCCATCTTCTTCGTCCAACTCGAAAATGGTCTTAAGCTCATTTAGAAGGGCCAAATGACGTCTGAAAATTGGAATTTTGCAAATAAATTTCAAAGCAAAATTTATAACAATACCGTGATTTTTATATTTTTTGTATTTTGTACTAAACTTCAAATGATTTTCCGGGAAAAGATTATGAGAATGATGAAGATAATTTAATTTTAATTTTAGACTGCCTGTTTTTTTATCAAATGTTTTTTGTATAACTTAACCTTAACATATATAAATAAGTGATGGACTAAAATTTTGTAAAAATACATACACCTACACCTACAAAAATAGTTTTTGAGTTGGAAAAGTGAAAATTTTTAAAAACCGTTCCCCGCCCCTGGTTTTTTTTGACGCGGGAGGGAGACGCGGGGGGGGATTCCCCGGGGACCCCGGGGAATTTCAAAAATTGTCAAAAATTTAAAAAATGCAACATTATTGGGATTTTTATTTTTCAAAATTAACAATAAATTAAACATTTTTTGCGATTCTAAAGGCTAAAAAATGTACAAAAAATGTCTATTTTTAGACGAAAATTGTCAAAAGTTCCTTCAAAAATTCAAAATTTTTTGGCCGCGGCCAAAACCCATTCCACGCCCTCGTCCCGTTTTTTTCGGCGAGGGGGGGGGGGGAACTTGGCCAAAAATCGTCTTCCCTGGGGGGACGGGGCCGGGGCGCAACCCTACTTTTGCGTATTTCTGCATACATTTTTTAAGATAAAATTTTTAAAAATTGATTTTCTCGTATTCATTTTGCTTAGTTTTAGTTTTTCACTTTGAAACAAGCGTCCAAATGTGTTTAAGGCGGAACACAGGTTCAGATTGCAGCGATGAAATGATGGCTTTTAGTGACGAAAAGTTGCGAAGTGTGCGCAATTCTTTGGCCACCTCGACCCATTTCTCGACGATGCGCGCGCGGTGGTCCGCACTGCACTCGGGCAACACAATTGAAGTCATCACGCGTTCCGACACCGCGTTAAACTTAAGAGTTTATTTACAAAGGGTTGCGACAAAAATTTATCTCAATTTTTCTTGTGTTTAAAAAAGAGATCGGCCTAGGTCTTACCCCAGACCTAGGTTTTTTCTAAGCTTAGAACCTAGACTTAGGCCTTTTTGGCCTTTCTAGGTTTTTTCTAGGTCTAGAATTTTCATGGTTTTTTACCTAAAAAAAACTAGACCTAGACAGTTCGGGAAACCTAAACCTAAATTTTTTCAAAAGGCCGATCTCTAGTTTAAAAATTAATATTGAACTATTTACGCCCATCATTAAGACAACAGAGGGGTTTTTTGATAAATTAGTTTTAGACGAAAATACGATTTTTACGCTTTATTTTGAATATTTTAAAAGCAAAGAATGCAATTTTAGAATATTTTTCAACAAAAAGTTACTTATTTTTGATATTTTATGGAAAATTTTTCCAAACTAAAAAAAATGAACCCAAAATGCCAAAATTAACCTGATCAATAGTCGCTCGAACACTGTACACTGGAGCATGGCCTGTCTTATGACGTCGGCCCCAAATAGCACCCTAAAAAATCTTAATTTTTCTCATTTTTATAGCTGTTATATATTGCTGTTTTTATATAGCTTTTTGTTTGATTTTACAACATTTAAAATTTAATTCCCTATAATGTTCAGTTTTCAGTTACTTATTCTTCTTTTTGGCAGGTTATCAGCGCAAATTTTGACTCTTTTTTAAACGCGATTTTGATTCTTTTTTTTGAGCAATTTGCATTTGAATAAGGACAAAACAAAACCTGGCATTGGTATGGTCTCAGCTCGCGGAAGAACACCGCGTCCCAAAAGGTCAGCTGTTCCGCAATTTGCGGCACATTCTCCGCGCCCGTGTCGAACATTTGCGCACGCTCTTGCGCGGAAGCGAGAATGCGTGCGTAGCGCTCGTCGTCCTCCACGTGCGGCGGCGAGGCGGGCGAATCGCACGCCGCGCCCGCCTCCGCGCAATAACTGTTGTTGTTGTTGTGTGGCGAATGTTCGTTGGGGTCGTAACCGGTGATTGCGAACGAATAGCGCGCGATAGTGGGAATTTGGGCTGCAAAAATGGGACTTTATCTATATAGGTTTATAGGTTGGTCTTTATGTATATAGGTTTTTCTTGTACATAGGTGCAAGCCCGTAACCAGAAAAAATTTTCGGGGGAGGGGGGGGGGGTAATCCAAAAATTTTTTGGCGACCTTTTTTTATTCGCGCCGAAAAGTCGATTTTTAGAGGTGTATTTTTGGTTTGAGAGTTCAATATTGTTTTGCGGCGCCTAGCGCGAAAAATTTTCGCTAATTTTGAGAACTAAAAGGGAAATCCTAGCAAAAAAACTATAGTTTCGCGAATTTTAGCGATTTTTGAAAACAAGAGGGGGGACCCTATTAAAAATTTTAATTTTTGGCATTTCGGGGGGGGGGAACTCTCCACCGCTCCCCCCCCTTGCCCCCTGGTTACAGGCCTGCATAGGTGTGTAGTGGAGTTTTAATAGATTTTTATAAGTTAAACAAAGAAGGGAACTCAATCTCCTTCATATTTTTTCCACAAGCACAGGTAATTTAGAAACTCGATCTCTAAAAATTTCTACAAATTTTGTTAATATTTTATTAAAAAGCATATTCTGTCCAAAAAAACACCGCTGAGCCCGCCGTTTTGAGCCACACGCCGCAGTCTGTCCCGCGTGCGTCTGCCCTTGTGCTTGAGGTCGTGCAGGCCACGCGAACGCGCAAAGTCAATCAATTTGTCAATGGTCGCAAAATTTGCAGCAGAAGTTGCAGAGCGTTGCTCCCCACCGATGTTGCGAGACTCGGCATGTTGCTGCTGACCGTCTGGAGTTGAAGCTGTACTTTGAACTGCAACTGGAGGTTGTTGTGCCTCGTAAAAGTCTTCCGGATACATCTCCAGCCAGCAAATCAGTATTGAACGGATTGCACTGGAAAATTGAAACAAAAATCAATTCAAATATTTTTCAAATCCAAAAAAGTTTATGAAATTTCCATCCGGAAACCAAGTCCAAAATCGGAAAATATATACGTTTTTTAAGGGATTTCTCCAAATTTTTTGTCAGTTTTTACTAAAAAATATATATATCAAAGATTTTTTAACACAGACCTTCGAATGTCTTGAAGGCGTTCTCCACCACATGAGGAATAGGCCGAGTCGTTGGAAGAACAGCTGGCACCGGGTTGGCGGTTGGCCGCCGATGCCGTTGTCGCCAAACTGTCCCACCACTCCGCGATCAGTCGAAACACTTCACTGGCGCGCGAAAAGGCGCGATAGGTGGCGAAGAACACGTTGAACTGAACGTGTAATTTGATTAAAGATCGGAATTTCGTTTCGAGTTCGGTGTTCCCCAGTTTGGGTCAAAATTGGAAATTTGAGTGGAAAAAACAGGTTCCACCTTACGAGCTGATTGTGAGTTCGGTTTCCTTTTTTCAAAATTTTCAATATTCAAAAACGATACCGATGCATTAAGATAAGCATTTTTTCAAAACAAAAAATCCAATCCAAACCTGTCTCGAGTCCATCTGTCCGTCCGCGTCCACCAGACTCTCTACCAGCCTTTGCACGGTGCCCGCCTTGATCACCCGCTCTCGGATTGTCTCCCATTGGAGGTGGTCCGAGCCGGTGGGGATGTCGGTGGCTGCGTGGTGCAGGTCCGGATCAATTGGGCGATATTGCTAAAAATTACAAATTTAATCCTCGGGTAGAGTTGATGATGGAGGGCAGGCCCGTATCCTGGGGGGGGGGGCTATCCGCCTAGTACATAGCCCCCCCCTGAAATCCAATCCAGGATACGGGCCTGATAGTGGGTGTGCATAAATTTTTTGAAATTTTCGATATGAATGCCAGATTGCCACACTTATATTTTTTGTGAAAATTGAAATTCTGCGAAATCTATTTTAGAAGTGATCTAATTTTTGTAAAAATCTTACCGGAACTCCTTCGTAGCCAGAGGGTGGCACGTAGCGCACTTTCTTCAGCATCACCGCATAGATCGCGTCCGGGTGCCGCTCCTCTCCCCAATATTTGGATGCCGTCATTTTTCAATTTTATGGTAGGGACACGGCTCCACACAAAATTGATAAATTTAATCCATGGCTGAAATTTGTTTTTTTTTCAAAAACTATAGTGACAAAATAATATTAAGAAATACCAAATTTTAAAAAAATTTCAAACTTTTGATGAAAAAAATCTCATTTTTTTGTGATCAAATTTCTAAACCAAATTTGGATCGAATCCAAAAAATTGGTTCAATTTCAATTTCATTCAATGCCTGTCACAAATAATAAAAATCAAAAATTCGCAATAGAAATGTTAAAAAACGCGTAGATTCGGGCGAAACCGATAAAAGATGATCGATCGATGTTTTGGTTGTTGGGTGAGAAAACCGATTTTTTGTGGTAAAAATGGTGGATGATGGAGATGGATGGATTATCAAATCCCAAAATCCAAATATTTTTGGAACAAATCCGAAAAGTACGACTCTTAAATCCGTAAAAATTTAAGTTTTATGAGGAAAAATTTAAAAGAGATTAAAAATTAGTTTTTGAATTTTAATTCTACCAAAAAAAGGTTTAGCAATTTTTTGAATTTTGGATTTTTCAATAATTAATGTTTTTGGTTGAATAAATAAAATATTGTTTGTGCTTCGTACTTCGTACCATTCATTCACCAACCAGTTATAGATGGATACATTCGAGTCCAGTCCAAACAAAAATAAGAAGAAAAAATATGCAAATCTGGGGGAAAGAGCGCGATGGGAAAAGGTGAACCACAAAACCAGGCCAACAAATCAAAATTCCAGACAACTAACATAAGGCTAAAAATCAAAAATTATCATAATTTGGAATTCTTAATATTTACATACATATGTATATCATATATCCATATCTTAAAAACCCCTATCCATATCTTAAAAAAATAATTAATAAAATTCAATCTTCTGGAAAAAATTTTCAATCAAAAATTTGACTTGTGTAGTTGTACGAATTTTGGTAGCCCAAAAATCGAAATTTGAATTAAAAACAAAATTTTAATTTCGGTCTCTAAATTTCCGATTTTAAAAATTTCGACCTAGATTTGTGAAAAGGTAAAATAATCAATCGACCAAAGACATGAATTTAAATTTTTGATTTATCAAAAAATTTGGATTTTTGAACAGCGTACATATTTTACAGTAAATTTTATTCAAACAACTGAACTTTACGGATTTAAGGGGGTTAATTTTTTGGAATTTCACTATTTTGAGGCCCCCTAATTTTGCGAAAAATTTAAAGTCGTTGTTCAGACAAAAAATATTACACTCGCCGATGAGATTTTTGCACTTTTTGCGCTCACATAGATCCGGATCGAATCCATCAGTCGAGTCAGTGAATGGAATGGAGTAAAAAAGTCAAAAGCGAAGATGAGAGATTTTAGAGAAAAAAAGAAGGATAATATTATCCCATTTTCACGCACTATTTCGCCTTTCTCCCCATGTCTGCTCGCTGTCTGGGTATTGCACACTATTTCCTCTCTCCCCCTAATAAATATTCCATCTTTTCATCTTTCCGCCCGCCATTTGTGTGTCAGAAAAGTCGCCATAAATCGTCAAAAATGTAAAAATACGAGTTTTTTAAAATTAACCTAAATAAATAACTTTTCCGATATTATCCTAATACGCAAAAAAAATAATTTTTAAAATTTCTGAAAAAATTTGATTAAAAAAATTTAAAGAAAAAACCTATGTAAATAAAAATAAGTTTTAATGGTTAACAAATATCCAATAAGAAACCAAACAAAGATTAAGTTCGAACTTTGAAAATGATGGATTCGAAAATAATTACAAAATAATTTTTGGAAAATTCTTAAATATAGAGTACATGGGTCAACATTAAATTTTGAAATAATTTTAAAATTAAACCGACAATTTTTTGAAAATAATTGCAATTTTTGGACGAAATTTTGTCTATTTTGTGTGTATTCTCGTCATTATTTCGGACATAAGATAATTTTCTCCAAAATATTTTTAATAAAAAAGACTAAAACCTCGAAAAATATTTTAAAAAATAATAATAAAAATAATAAACAAACGGCTTAAGGACAAAACGTTCCCCAAAATGACAACAAAATCTAAATTGCAATTTGCAAAAACAAAAACTTGATTTCATACAATTAATATAATCTCCATGTCTTTCAGAGTCGAAAAAATCAAAATTTTTGTTAAAAAAATTGGCAAGGGACCTAAACTAGGAAAGTACCAATTATAATAAAAAGAAAAAAACAATTTTTTCAAAAATGAAAATCGCTCAAATGTTAAAATCCTTAAAATCTTAAAACCCCATAAAAAGTCGAAAAGTGTTTTTGAGCAGTGTTGCACCTCGGGAAATTTCGGCTCCGGATTTTTCAAATTTTTGCTCCGGCTCTGGGCTCCAGTTTTGGCTCCGGCTCTGGAGCCGGCTCCGGCAGCTCCAGAAAATTTTTTATGGGGCAATGGGACCTAAACTAGGAAAGTACCAATTATTATAAAAAGCAAAACACACAAAACGAACGAACGACGAGCAACAACCATGTTGTGAGTTGTACTGACTGGCGAGTTAGTTGCTCCCCACAACAATTGCAACTAATCAAAAAAGAGAGAAGTCGCCGCCACCGTGTCGCCCCTCGCCCGCCTTTTTCTTCCGCCGGTTCCGCTTCCGCCGCGCCCCGACCAATTCATTCAATGGATGGGGCGGGTGGGTTACGGGGGTGATCGATGGTCGATGGCTGAATTGACTGGTTGTTTGGACCACTTTTTGGATCAATAAGTCGGAACATAAGTCGGATTACTGAATGGAATAATTTTTGAAAAATTTGGTACTAGTATATTAACGGGGGGCAGTCTATTATAGGGGGGGGGAGGGGAGAGGGCAAAAATCAAAATTTTTTATTGCTTTTTTAAAAAAGCGTTTGGAGCAAGAAAAAAAGTCAAAAATTTTGCCCCCCCCCCGTTAATAGGCTAGTGCTAAAAATTTTCTAGTTCAAAAATAACAATTTGGATCGATAAGTAGGAACAAATTTGAGTTAAAAATGTTGAAAAACTTTTCATCAAAAAAATAAAATTTACTAGATAATTTTTTGATCGATAATTGTTAGGGAAAATATTTTGAATTAAAAATAAAATAGTTTCGAAAAACAAGCTTGAAAAATAACAAAAATGAAAAATGAAAAAAAACTTTAAAGTAAAGTTTGATTTTTATGTTAGATTATTTTAGACCAATCGAGTTGGAAAATAAAATTTTAGAAAAGGGTTAGGAAGAGTAAGGAAAGAAGGATATAGGTTAGGGGATTTCGATTTTTAAAATTCCAAATTTTCTATCATTAGAAAAAATACGATAATTACGTTATACACGATACACCTGAAAAAGTAATTTTAAAATGTAAGATCGTTCCGAAAATAATATTTAAATGTGCTACAAGACCTGTAGCCTACAACTTGAAATATCGCCCCCCAGCCCCCTCGTGGGGGCTGGGGTAGTTGAGTTTGATCACCACTCAGGCCACTTTAAATCTGAGTTTGGGAATTTTGTTTTTGAATCAAAAAATTTCGTTTATTCGGATTAACATTTTTAAATTATTTTTCCGGCAAAATGTTATTGGGCAAATTATTCGCGAAAATATTTTCAGGAAATAAATTTTGAGGAATGCTTTGAGGAATTTTGAGGAATGGGAAGTAAAATGTTTATTGGAAAGCCATAAAATCCGAAAATATTATTTGCCTTTTTTCTCGGGGAAAAATTAGAGACAATGTGGGCGGGCGACGTCATCACAAAAAAATAAAATAAAATAACAACAAATAATTATTTGAAAAGACATAGAAAAAATCAAAAATAAACTCTCTTTTTCCTAAATTGTACAATAAAATGTACAATTTGGATTTATTTTATTTAAAAATTAAAACCATTGTATATTCTTTAAAAAATTGAAATTGCTGTATAAAATAGTTTGCTTGAACATATTTGATTTTTCATGAATAAAATGTAAAAATTTTCGTTTTGGAATATTTGCGTTTTTGCTACAAGTAGTCCGGCCATGAGGTGGGGTGTACCGAGATGAGATGATGTCGTCGAGATCGAGATTGTGTAGAGATCTCGAGATTTATCTCGTTTATCGATCTCGTATTGTCTCGACCGATTTCGAAATTTTCAAATCGAAATTCTTTTCGAGATCAAGCCAATCTTGATATTGTCCATGGGCGTGGGATGTTTAAATTAAAACTACCTAAATGCCATAAATTATAATTTTTAATAGGATCCCCCCCCCTTATGTACTCCCTAAAAATTGATTTTCTGTGTAATAATAAAAACACACCCCTAAAAATCGACTTTTCAAAGCATAAACACCTAAATAATAATTTTCTGGTGCGAAAAAAGGTCGCCAAAAATTTTTGAGTTTCAGCCCCTCCGAAAAATTCAAAAATTTTCTGGAGACGATACTGATATCGTCTCGAACGTTTTTGGGAGTTAGCGAAATTTTTCGAGAACGCGATATTTCCATCTCGAACCTCCGAAAGTCGTATTTTCGATTTTTACCAATTATTATTTTTGTCTGATATAAAATGTAAAGATTTGATAATTTTTAAGATTTTTAGACAATTTATTTTTGTCTGATATAAAATGTAGATTTGATAATTTTAAAGATTTTTAGACAATTTATTTTTGTCTGATATAAAATGTAAAGATTTGATAATTTTTAAGATTTTTGGATGATTTCCATAAAAATTTCAATAAGAAATGTAAACTGACTGAACAATGAAAAAACCTATTTGAAAAATTAAAGGGGATCAATGTCATTTTGATCGATAAATATTCGGAGAACACATTTTATTTTTGGGATTAAAAATTGCAGATTAATATATTTTGTTAAGTTAAATTTGACAAATATATTTATTTAGAATTTAGAATATAAAAAATTTGCTTTATTGGGATTTTTCAGGAAATAAAAAGTGGAAGGAAATAAATTCTGAGAAATGCATCGAAGAACTAAAAATTTATTGAAAAGCCATAAATGTAGGCGGGAGGCCGACGTCACCATAAAATAATGGTAAAAAATAAAATTAAAAAATAATTCAATACTAACAAAAGATAAATGACCAAAAACCAAATTGATCGAAATCGCGAGTTTAATAATAATCGATTTTTATTGATCAATATTCTATAATTCTATGCGATAAGATATCGATCAAATGCGTTGTATCATAAGATTTTCTTAAATTATACCGAGAGAATTTTTCGAATTTTCGAGATCCGGGATATTTCTGAATACTTGATCTTGGAAAATCAAATATGGTAAAAAATAATAAATTGCATAAAACATATAAACAAGCATTAACAACGTGCATAAAAATAGAAAAAAATATTTGTTGAATATTAAATCAAAAAAAAGAAAAGATCAAAAAATAATAATCGATTTTTATTGATCAATATTCTATAATTCTATGCGTTAAGATATCGATCAAATGCGTTGTAGCGAGCAAAATAAAAAATGGTTTTTTTGCTTAACTTCGCAAAGTTTATGCATTTTTTTTTGATCAATTTTCATAAAGTAAACCTTCGTCTTCCACAGTACCCTATATTTAGGAAATTTTATTATTTATTTATTTGTCTTTTTTGACCCATTTTTACAGTAGGTTTTTTTTGTTTTAGAGTTAGAGGTGGAAAAAATATGTTTATTTTTTATCTGTCGACTATGTAATAATTTGTAAAATTTTTGAAAAATCAACAGCCCAAAACAGTCCAATCAAATTATCCAACAATCCAATCAATGGATGTTTACTGCTGGTCGTTGCGTCCACGGGACACAAATTGTTTGTTTTTGGCCAACTCGCACTTGAGCCGGTACCGCTTCACTGTACGCTTCATAAACGCAACATCGCGCGCATGCGCAACAGCCAGGGGGCCTGAATGTTTTAAAAGTGCCGGGAAGTAATTTTGCTCAAGATTGAAAAACTTTAAGATTGGTAACTATGTACATAGGGTTAAAAACTAAAAACCCAAAATAATAAGAGAATCTCAAGCCCTACTAACGGACAAATAAGATAAATTCCTGTGAATTTTGGTGTTTTTTTAAAATATTTTTTAACTCCTAAATACTTATTTTTAAGGTCTATAGATGGATTTTAAGGTTAAGGTTTAATGAGTAAATGGGGTTTTAAAATCCCTGTTGTTTTTCGCAAAAGGTTGTCATACAAAAAATTAAAAAACCAAACCTATTTTAAGGTGAATAATTTTAACAAAATTAAAAATTGTGTGAATTTGGCAACATTTTGATTGTCTGTCCCCATTTCGCAAACCAACCCGATGTGCCCGTCCAGCCGAGCTGTTTCAGCTTGGACCCCACCAACGACGAAGTTTTGCCCCTCTGGCGCTGACGAAGTTCCTCCTCCCCCTCCCGAAGAGGTCGCAATTTTTGGCGAAAATAGCGCATCAAAGAGCGGTGGCCAATGCGGGCGCCTAAAATTAGATTTGTTGTTTAGATTAAATGAGAGAAGATTTTATTAGATTTTTAGCGCATTTTCAAATCCCATGGGATAAAAGGGAAGAAATTTGCAGTTTTTTAAATAAAATTTGGAATATTATTTATTTTTTCTAATTCTTACCCGATGGAAGCACCAGAAATCCGCCCTGATCATACAATGTCGTGACTTGATCTTCACTTTCATCATCATCAACTTCATCCGCATAGTCGTTATAATCATAAAAATCCATAAATTCGAGCAAAACATCGCCCTAAATAAAGAAATTTACAAATTATTTTGAAAAACATGATTTTTTAATTTTAAGTTTTTTAGATTTTTTTGTTTGAAATTTTGTTGCGTACATTAAAAAAAAAAACAATGTTTTAGATGTAATTAAATGGAAAAAACAAAATTTTAACCTATTCTTT
>JAQIYK010000178.1:0-18380 GCA_034700465.1 Rotylenchus robustus
AAAAATTTTTGGCCTTAAAAACGGGCCGGCCCGATCTCAACCCTGGTGTTACTCGTTATGCAATAATGGTTTTATTTCATCCCATGCTTTATAAGTATAATTTTAAATCATCATGCAAATTTTATTAAAAAATGGAAAAAAAAATTGTCCGGAAAAAATTTAGTTCGAAAAATTTTTTGGAAAATTTTTTGGTCCGGAAATTTCACCGGGCCGAATCGGCCCGGGCCGGGCCGAAAAAATTGGGCCCGAAAAATTCGGGCCGGGCCTGCCGCGAAGCGGCCCGGGCCGGGCCGGGCCGAGAAAAAGTCGGCCCGATCTCAGCCCTGCTTTAAAGGGAGTATTGTAAAAAGGAGGAGTACTTTTAAAGGGAGTACTGTAAAAGGGAGGAGTACTTTTAAAGGGAGTACTGTAAAAGGGAGGAGTACTTTTAAAGGGAGTGCCATTTTTAAATTCAAAAATATTTATTTGCAATTTATTGGAAATATGTTTGAGGTTTGACTATGGTGGCCTATGAAAAGGTAATCAATTTAATATATTTTAATTATATGGTACATATGGTACAGTCCGTCACGATTTCGAATATTTTATAAAAATTTCGAAATTCAAAAAATTATATGTTTCAAGAACATTCCTTTCCTTATACAAAATATAATTTAGGCACTCCCATTCATCGACTTTTTTCGGATCATTTAATCCAAATGATTGATTTGAATATTAATAATTAATTTTTTGATTAAAATCGATGTCTAATCATACAAATGTTTTTGGTTAAAATGTAAACAAACCCAACCATTTCACTGAATTTTTTGCGTTCCATCACTTTAGACCATTTTGAGTTTGTCGGCAAAGTGTGCAAGGTCATTAAGGCTAAACAAAACATATTTTAATGGGATAAAATGCCAAAAAAACAAAAAATATTTTTAAATAATAAAAAATAAAATTACCATTTTCCATTGCATTTTTGATGATTTTTGCAGTTTTTGGGTTCATATTGAAAGTGGTGTTCTGTTCGGGATAGGCGGGGGTGATGACGGGCATTGACAGTGTCGAGTAGGTGCCCAGCCCGAAGTGCATCTCCAGCTGGTGCTGGTCATCCTCGGCACTCCAACTCAGCGGGTCGGACTGGTCCACTTCTTCAAGCTGTACAGGCGAAGGCCATTTCCTGAACAATTGAATTTCTGACCGATTTGAGCAATTTGAAATTTGAACACACAATTTGTGTGTTCTTATCTTTATACCTTTTCAATTTATTATTATAATTACTTTTTCAATAAAATTATATACAAATTTATATAATTAATTTTTCAATTAATTATATAAATTTGTTGGTCCAATCACCGACCAAATGGAATAAATGAAGAAAAAGCGATGCAACAGAAATGGGACTGAACCGTCGGGGAACAACAACACGACCTTCGCCGCCATCACACACAACGAAATTCCGCTGAGAAAGCCGAGCATATTGCTGTAGAGATAGTTGTCTGGGGAAAAAGTTGGAAAATATTAAAATAGAATTAAATAATTTAATTAAAATAAATTTGAAATTAAATTGAATAAAATAAAATATTTGCCAACTTTTTGCCCAAAGCTTAAGTGCCAGCACTAATTGGCGAAAGGTGTCGATGTTCGACACCATTTGCAGCAGTTTCAGGTTGGAATGGTAGCCTAAAAAGCAGAAATATTGCGCCTTTAATCATTTAAAATTGTTGCAAAACATTTTGTTCGATAATATTATTGATAAAATCGGTAACAAATTAATATCGACAAATCAATTTTTCCCCAAGCAAAATTTTAATTTCTTTTGCCTTTTTGTTTTTGCCCAATTTACCGGCCAAAGATCGGAGCATGCGTCTGGCACCTTCGTCGTCCTCGTTGTTATTATTTATCATTTTTTGCGTTTTGATTTGGGTGGCCAATTTTTGGATGAATTGTCCCACTTTGGCACTGTTTTCATCATCAATTTTATTTTTAATTTTATTTTCATTTTTGCTATTATTTTCGCTGTCTTTTTCGTCGGCCATTGAAATTGTGTCCAATTTGGGAATTGAGGCGAAAACAATGTCAAATTCGAGGCCGGAAGAGCGGAGGGAGAGGCGGAGCATCGGAACCCAAGTCAACGGGATCCGGCGCAGGGAACGCACTTCGGGGTGCTGAATTGGTGGTAATTATTCCATAAAATCACTAAAAAACCCCGAAAATCCAATAAAATGAAATTATCAATATATTAAACTCAATTTTAACCAGACGCTTTAATTTAAAAAATTGTTTTTAAATTTAAAAGAATATTTTGAGAAATAAAAATGCAAAAAAAGAATTCATTAACTAGTTAAAGCGTTTAATATTTAATTTAATTTTGCGTCTACAGTATACCTTGGACAGCATGCCAAACAGGGACTTATTGTCTTCTTCCTCTTTCTCTCCATTTTCCCCCGTTTTTTGGGTCCCAAAAAAGTGTTCGGCGCGGATTTGTGCCGGCACCACACAAATTGTGTCAATGTCCGACTGTTTGGTGTACACTTTCAGCTTCAACGACCCACTGACCAGCAGTTTTCCCTTTCCATTCGACTGAATTTTGTGAAAAAATTGAAAATTAATTTTCGATATTTTAATTTTTTAATAATTTTGTACCCATTTGTGCACAATTTGTCGTATTTTGTCCACTTCGCTGTTTATCTCATTTTCAGTCGCTTCATCGATCACGGCGAAATTATATTTGTGCAATATTTTAGTGAGCTTAACATTTTTCTAATTATTATTATTATTATTATTTTATTAATTTTGAAATTACTTCATCCTGCTCATGTTCTTCCTCCGATTCCCTGCCAAATTTGATCTGTTGCATATTTTCGATCACATTTTTTCCAATTGGCCTTTGTTCTCCATTCAAGTGTCCCTTTCTCGCATATTTTTCAAATATTTTTTCATCTTAAAATATATATTTTTTAAATTTTATTATTTATTTTATTTTTAATTTTATTTTCCCCCCATTTTCGCCCACCCATTTCCATTTGTGCCGTCGCTCTCCTCCACTCTTCCACATACTTCACAAATTCCTTCCTTTTCCCTTCCTTCGCCCTTTTATTATTATTTTTCATTTGTTTCGCCGCGAAAAGTACCGTAATCGCCTGTGCCTGGCGTTCTCTGCTCAAATTGTCCCATGCCCTTTGAACATTTTCATTTGTTAAAATGCCAATTGCCAATCTATTCCTATGCAATTGCTTTTTCACCACAGCGAATTGATCTTTAAAAATATTGTATTGCAAAAAATAATCAAAATTTTAGATTTTACTATTTTTTTAAATTGGGGTATTTGATTTATTCGGTAGGTTTTTGAACTTTTCAAATGTTTATTTTATTTCTTTCAAATAAACACAAAATTCGGGCAAATTCTAACTTAACTTTGGGATTTTCACAAATCTAAAGTTCTTTTTCGGGTTATATTTATCAAATGATTTTTTATATATTTTTTAGAATTTCTAAAACTCCAAGTACCTGTACTTATCATTTGAAAATTTGAATTTTCGCCATTTGAAGCTTTCCATGCTGGCTTTCCATTTTCTGCTGCTCTTTTGCTTTTGTCTATGCTTTCAATTTCGATTTCAACTGTTCCTTCTCCTCCCTTTCCCCCCTTAAATCCTCCACTTTGATTTTGCGTTATTTTCCTCAACAGTTCGTTCAGTTCCCTTTCCAACTTCTCCTCCCCCTCCCCCTCCTCGTTCAGTTCCCTCTCCAACTTCTCGTCCCCCTCCCCCTCCTCGTTCTGTTTCTCCTCCAATTTCACTTCCCTTTCCCCCAATCTTTTCCATTTCATTTTCAAATAGTCCAATTCAAATCCATTGGCATTCCGTTGGCTTTCGTGAATAATTCGTTCAATGGCTCCAATTCTTTTTTCAATTTCATTACCGTACACACCAAGATCAAGAAGGGTACGGTAGTGGTGCATGTTGTTGCTGAACTCATCCAATGCACTTAAACTTTGAAGAAACTTCAAGTAAATGTCCAGCAAAAAAGCATCTTCGCTAATTTCTTAAGTTTATTAACATTATAATCTGAATTTAGAATCACAACGTAATATATTGTATGTAGTGTTATTAGTGGGGATCAAAAACGGTAATCAGATTCTGATAAAGGAAGATACGGTATACCTAAGTACCGTATATCAAATACCTATGAAAAATGATTTAATCAGAACAATCGGGTGGTATGGGTGGGATATTGGATATACGATACATTCAATTCATTAATCGGTTTTACTGTTTTGCACAACAGACTAACCTTGTATACGGTATCGCACCACTTCGATGTGTTCACTTTTTGGCTCAAATGCCACTCTTTTGCACCCATTTTTTGCTTCTTTTTCGCCCTTTTTACTATTTTTGACTTTCTTTGTTTTAATATTTTTTCTGTTACTTTTGCCATTGCAATTGTTTTGAATTTGCTTTTCCTCTGAATCCAAATCCAAATCCAACCCAAACCTCGAATATTCTGAACAAACTGTTGGTTCTGATACAGCTAGTGAAGGTGGACCAGGCTGGTCAACAATGTCAACAATGTCTTCCTTATTGCTTTCACATCCCAAATGTTCATCCACTTCCTTTTCTGTTGGTGCTGATACAAGTTCAACTTCTTCGCCAGCACTATCCCCAATATCGGCAATGTCTTCTTGTACTGCTTGACCATGTTGTTCCAGTTCCAGTTCCTCCTTCTCTTCCTCCTCCATCGATCTCCCCTCCTCTTCGCCTCCCTCCCTCTTTTCCATTATCTTTTCGCCTTTTCTCTTTTTCTTTTTCTTACTCTTTTTCTTCACATTCTTCGCATCTTTCGTCTCTTCCTTTTCACTCTTTTCTTCCTCTCCAAACATTATGTATTCTTCGGCCACAAATTTCATGTCCAACTCGCCCAATATTTCTTTTATGGCGTCCAATTGCAAAAAGTACTGCAATCGTCCCCGTACTTCCACCGACGATTCCAACCCTAAAATCTACTGTAAAAACACTTTTTCGCAGGTTTTCAGGTGCATGCTTTTGTTGAAAATCCAATCCTACCTAGGCTTAACACTTGAAAGTTTTCCGGATTTTTAAAACTATTGATTCAATTTGGAAATTTTAGTAAAATAGATTTTTTTTAAAATAACATATTTCTAATTCATATTTCTAATTTTATATTTTTAATTCGTTGAAAAATGAATTTGCAAAGTTGCGGCTTAAGTATGCAAATTTTTGAATTTTTTCTGATAAAATTCAATTTAAACCTTTTTTCAACTGTTCGGCGAAGTGTTTTGTCCGGCCTCCAATTGTCAACAAGTCGGCCTCAATATCCCTCGGTGTTTTGATCAATGCGCGGAAATGTTTGGCGTGCGCGTCCAAAATCCACGGCTCCATTTGAAGTTTAATCTATTTAATAATTTGCAAAAACGAACCTTGGTCCAAATATTTTTAGAACCTAATTTTACGTCACGTTGGACAGTTTTTCAGTAGCACCTTCTGGAGCATAAATTTAACGAAAACTGTAAAATCAGAGGAACAAAAGTTTTTTTGTTAGATATTTTGCTTTAGAAAATTTGAGCCCTTAAATATCATTGGATCGAATTTTGAGTCGCATTAAAGACTAACTATTCAAGAAAGAGAAGACTCGGGTACGAGAAAAGAAAATCTCCGTAAATCTTGGACTTTAGGGGACTCAATGTCCCTATCGGAAAATGGACTCGAAGACACGCGTGGTGTGGACGGAATACGGGGACGAAAAAAACATTGGTAAGACTAAGAAAAGTTTAAAATTTTCCAAATCGATCAGATTTTGGCAAATTTTGACTAAAATCTCAAATTTTTTGAAAGGTGTATACCTAGGTAGGTATTTTTGCAAAACTTGCATACACCCCACTTCACATATTCCACTGACCTGCCCCTTCCCCTTCTCCGCCCTCTGCTGTTCCTGCCTCTCCACGCGCCTCTTCAGCCTGTCCCATCCCTCCCTGAGCTTCTTCTCCGCCACGCCGTTTCGGTTTTCGATCAAAAATTGGCGCGACACATTGAACAACTGTTCCAGTGCCAACATGGTGTTTAACAGGTCGAAGTCAATGTCGAATAATCGGTCATATTCCGACTCAAATGATTGCCTCTTTTCCTTCCAAATTTTCGCCATTTTTGCTCCTTTTGGCTCGGCGTCGAACCAACGAATAAAAACAATCAAATCGGCCGCAACTTTGCTGACAAACCGATCCATGTCAATTTTGGCACGAAATAAGGTTGAAAGATAGTGGCCGGACAAAGTGTGCAGTTCAAACACTTAATTTGAGGTAAAACTATTGAAACTTTAACAGATAAACCCGGACTCAATTTTTTATATTTTATTTTTAAAGATGGGTTAAATCGCTTTACACGAGATTTGAGGAAAAGTTTGAATTTCGAAAAGGATTTATTTTGGGAGTCAATCTGATCACTCTGCTTACCATTTGGGTCCCTGAGCAGATCCTCAAAGGTGGTCCAAAACTCCAAAAAATACTTTGGTCCCACCAATTTGTAAAGGCGTGCCTTGGCACCCGGCAACCCGCGCGGCATTGCCTCTCTGAAAGGGATGTCAACTTGCCCTTCGCCCTTCAAAAATTCGGCGTGACTTTGCTGAAATCGGGCAAGTTGTGTTTCGAACTGCTTCATGTTGGCTCTGTTCGTCACACATTCATCGACCATTGCCTCCGTCGCTACAGTAGGCTTATCAGTGCCATCGTAGTCGATGTACTGTATCAGGTACAGTAACCAACAGACACTGCGCATTGTGTCGGGTGCACGGAACACTTCAATTTGGACAGATTCCACCGACAGATCAAAGGCCGACTTCGGCAATTGAAATTGAGCGCGAAGGCGCAGTCGGACGTTCAGTTGGTTCAACAACAGGGACACGACCAGACGGGCCTCATTGGTCTGTGCCTCGATGCTCCAACTTCGGTTGGACAACATTCGCCGGTACAACGCTATTCGCATGGGCACGGTCATCTCATCTGAATGACAACACTAATGTTTTCACTTCTAATCTTTCAAATCTGCTTCCCTTATTCCCTAACCCTGCCACTAACCCACTTACCCTACCTTACCCTAGTTTTACCTACCTTATACCCTATCTCAGCTCCCATCAGACCATCTCTACTTTGCCCATACCTACCACGGTGCTAGGTCGTTGAAAAACCGCCATTTAAGCCGAACATCTTAAATCATACGTTCAAAAATTGTTTTTTTGGTCAAACCAATAGTCAGAATAGATTTACCAACCTTTTTTATACTTGTGGACAAAAAATGAGAACATTTGAATGTTTGGAACATGGCCAAAACATAATCCGAACTTCACTAGTCATGTAAAACGTTTAGATCATCTTTTGGTTATGTTCCAAACATACAAATGTTCTGATTTTTTGGCCACAAGTACAAAACAAGCTGGAAAATCTTTGGCCATAAAATGGTTTAAACCGGTTTTTGAACCCATGTTTTAGCATGTTCGGTTTAAATGCCAATTTTTTAAATGGCGTTTTTTCAACGACCTAGCATCCCTACCACTACTCTACCCTCACCTACCCCTACCCTTACCCATTCGCAGGATGATCGGGAATTGGCGTTCCAGCCAGTCCATCTCCTCGATGGACTGGCCCAACAAGTTGAACAGTCTCTCCTTCGTCTTCGCCACGTCGTCCAATTGGTGGCACAAAAAGTGGGACATCCGTCCGACGCGCTTTAGAAGGCGGTACAATGTCAAAGAGTGTATTAATCCCACGTTGGGCTGTGCCCCCAACTCCTTCAGGATTTCCTCGTCCGTATATTGGCAATTTGAGCTATTTCCATTTGGCAAATTGTTCCCGATTAGTGTCTGAAATAAAATATTAAATATATATTTTTTGGTCTATGATTAATAAAAAATGATCTTTTTTTTCTTGCCGAATACATTTTAGTTTCAGAAATAAAATGTCAAGCATTGATTTAATTCAAATCACACAGAATGAATGCAATGACTTTTTTGTCGTAAATATGTGAATTTGTAATTTATATTTGTACAATTTTGATCCATCGGGTTTGTTCCAACATGGCCACCAACTCCCCTTGCTGTCCCTCGTCCATTTGGGCCCACAGTGTTCCGATTGCCCTCATAGCGAAGTGGTAGATGTGGCACAGTCTGTCCTCCTCGATGTTCTTCCCTTTTCCCTCCACCACTTCCCCGTACTGCCCCCACAACTCGTCCAATGTCTCTTCTTTTCCCTCCAAATTTTCATTCGCCCACAATAAAAGTTCGTCAACGAACGCGTTGAACGTCCAAAGGGCCGCGTCAATGTTCAGCGACAAATTGTTCGGATGGACCGAAGAAGTGCCGCCGCGCAACAGTAACAATTTGTCGTTGCGCAATAGTTGCACGTAGCCAACAGCAAGACGGACAGCAGCGGAGTCTGAACCAACAAAAACACAAAAATGAGTGAACATATTCATTTGATTAATTAGGTGTTTACTGAATGCCATCTAATTTTGCCAATTTGACAGTCCAAAACTCACCTTAAGGCAGTGATTCGAATTCAGAATTTGTTCGTACTCATACCTCGTTCCTATTTGTTATGTTCTTACTCGTAAACCCCAAATTTTTCTCCTCATACTTCGTACTCGTACCGACCATTTTCGACCTATCGTACTTCGTTATTCGTAGCGGCCTTTCCAAACACTTCGTACTTCATCGTACTCGTTGAATGAGTATATGAAGTACGAGTTCCAAGCACTGCTTGAGAGAGGGGGTAAAAGGGAGAGGGACTAAAAGTTTCAATTCCACTCTAAGGGGAGGAAGAAATGATTGGAAATAGAGTAGTAATAATATTATAATAATATTATTAGTATTATTTATTATTCATTTTATTATTACCCCGATAGTGGTCTGTCCAGCTGTGTTGGTCCTTGTCGGGGCAGTGACTAAAGTGCGGCTTGTAGGTGGCCACAAACCAGGCCAGATGCTCGGCCTCGTGCATCTTTCGAACTGCACGGCCAATTGTCGCGCTGTGCTTATGGCCGACCATCAAAAACATTCGTCGCAAAAACTCGGCCCCACTCAATTCTGAAAACAAAAACATCAAAGTAACGCCGATTTAACGTTCAAAGTGCAAAGTCCTCTCCCCACACCGAGGAAGAGGAGGGGAAGGGTGCTGAAAATTGAAAATGAGAAGATATGGTAGTATATATGCCCAAAAAACATAGAAAATATAGTATTCTATATACATACCCAACAATATTTACTGTTACCGTACCAAACAATATTTATTGTTACCGTACCTAACAATATGCTTCTGAATGGTATGTTCGCGTTGAACAGCTTTTCCACCAACTCGATGTGGAATGTCTCCAGTCCTGGCCACCCTTTCACTTCGTCGTCCCCCTTCTTCCCTTTGCCCTTCTCCAACTTTTGCTCATATTTCTCCATCACTTTGTACACCTTCCACCCTCCCATTCCCATGTTCCTCATCTCCGACTCATTTCTTCCGCACTGCTCCAACTCCTTCTTCAACTTGGCCAACAAGTTCAATTGCCCATTGGCTTCTCTTTCCAATCGGTCACTGTCCGATAAGCCCGTAAATGAGTCTATTTGTTCCGCAAATTGTGTCAAATTCCTCCTGAAATTTGGCCATTCCGTCAGTTGTCTTTCATTTTTTAGAAGCATTGCGTTGATCACACTGACCATCACCAGCACCTCGATGCTCAGCATCGATCTGAGCTGTTCAATTTTGGACTCGGCAGAGAACAGCGCAGTGTAGAAACAAAACACCAAATCCATATAATCTGAAAATAAACATTTTGCCAAACGAACTTGGTTTTTTTAATTAAAATTTAACATCAAATTTATATGATTCGTAAAAATACTATATTTCTCTAATTTCTACCCCTCTCCAGGTTGAACTCCATAGACGGCAGCAGTAGCCTCCAATTTTTCAAAAAATATGGCTGTATCTACTTAAATGTTTGAAAATTTTTCATCACCCTACCAAATTTTTTAATATTTAACATGATTTTTCTTACTAAGAAAACCGCAGGTAAGTTGAGAAAATAAATGATACGGTAATTACCGTGGTTTGAAGCCAACACGGGGTATTTGCGCTTCAATTCGTCCAACAAATGTTTCTGTCCGCCCACAAGTTCAAGCAGTCTTTCCTCCACCAATCTCCCGATTTTCCTATCTGGCTTCGCCATTCGCACCATTCTCAGCTGGTAACTGAGTTCATTTTCTTCCTCGGCCCTCTTCAGTCCGAACAAGTTGGACATAGTTTGTTTTTGCCCGCTGCCCAACAACAGTTCCAACACCGCCATGTGCCCAAACACCAGATCCTGCTCGAAAACGTGCAACCAGTTGAGCAGATCCTGCCTCTGATCATGTTCCTGCATGTTTTGCTCCATCTCCATCTTGTCCTGTTCCAGCATGTTCTGCTCCATCTCCATCGTGTCCTTTCCCTGCATGTTCTGCTCCATCTCCATCTTGTTTTGTTCCTGCTCGACTTCATCCTGCTGCTGCTCGTCCTGCTCCATCCATCTGATCTCATCTAATCGATCACACCTCGCCATGTCCTGCTTTCTGCCCCTTTTGTCCAACTCCACCCATCGCTCCACCACTTCCCAGTGTCCATTGCGAAGCATTGCCTAGCATTTTCAATTGTCGAAATAAAAATAAAATAAAACGCCAAGTGGGAAATGCTCTCCGAAGGTGCTTGATATTCATATTTCAAAATGTAAAATAGAGCCCCCCTCCATTTGAACCCCCTCCAATAGAGCTCCCCTCCGAGGGTTATTAGAGAAAATACGATAGTCTTTGTTTTTTGGGAAACGACTGGCGTTCCGTATTACCGTAATCCAACACAATTATGCTCATATTTGAATTTTGACTATTTGCCTACCGTACCTCGAGTCTTCTCAGATGGCTACAGTATGCCCACAGGTGACAAATGTTTCGTTCGTTCACCCCTCCAAAGCATTCCAATCTCAGCTTCAGCTCCTTGTAGATCAGTTCCAGCCCGTCCATGAATTTGTCTGCTTCTCCTCTGCCCACCTTCTCTGTTCTTTTCTCTTTTTCTCTCTTCTCCTTTTTCTTCTTTTTAACAGCACTATTTCCATTTTCTCTCGCTTCTTTTCCCGTCTCCACAAACAACACAGTCACTACGCTGGATATCCTCTCCAATGTTTCGTCGATCACATCGTCCATATGTACCGCTGTGATCAATTGCCTTAACCCAACCCGTTCTTTGGCCGGCAATTCTTTGTCCGGCGTAAGCAAATATTTTGTGAACAATTTGTCCAATGAAAAATCATCGGAGGCTTAATTTTTTAATTTTTAAAAATTATAAAAATTTCATTTTTTATTTTTTGGAATTTGATTGTACTTATTAGTGGGTAGATTTGACTGGGAATAGACCGTTCGAGTTGTTCCAAAAGTTACTAAAAATTTCGATAAATTTCAAAAAATGTCAAAAATCCAATTATTGATAAATATTATTATTTTCCTTGCATAAACAGTTATTATCGGAGAAATTTCGAAAATACCCGGGAAAATAAAATAATAAAATTTATGTAAGTGTTTAAGAATTTCCTTACCAATTATTTCAGGCACCGATGAATGGAGAACATACAAAAACTGTAAAGCGAACAAATTTGCATGAAAGTGGTATAATAATTGGGTAGGCATAGATAGATATTTCGAAATAATAATAATAATAATAAAATAATCGTTAATATTCGCTAATATAATAAACTCAGAAACATAAGCTAATTTGAGGTAAGTGGTGAGTGAATTGTTATTATTATTATTATTATCGACGTATAAATCCATAAAATCAATTCTGTCCATGCGCCCCCCCCCCCATATTCCCATTCAAAAATATATTGCCGACAAATATATTTTCAATTTTAAATCAATCGTATAATCTGCAATTATACAAAGTATATACCTATTACCCACAATTTGTACGTTTTGTATAAAAATAACCTTTTTTGGCCTAATCGCATTAATTTATGCTTTAGGTATATGAATTATTATTATTATTTTGGTAATTACCTATTTGTTCAATTAATTATTATTGTTATTAATCCCAATACCATCCATTATTCTTGCCATCATAATCACTATTTTGAATCATTTTGAATGGCCAAATAGTTCTTTGGACAGTTATTAATTTAAGGCCTTATTTTATTGCTTCGCATAAAATGAGTTTTGCCTTTTGCAATATTTTAAAATTAAAAATCACAACAAAACATTGGCAAATGTGAGAATTTTAAAAAAAAAAAGTTAAAGTTAAACAACGGCGTGCTCACACATTCCAACAGAACACTCCACAAAAAGGGTATTTATCAATAAATAAACATTTTGAGAAATGCCCGCCTTGAAAAATAATAAAACAAATGTAAAATTAATTTATGGAGCAAAAATTAAATAATTTAATTTTGGACATTTTGAAATATTCGAAAAATATAAAAAAAATTGGAAATAAAAATAAATTGCCGAAACCATTGGTCGCTTTCAATAATTCCGAATTGCCTAAAAAGTGACTGGTGGCAGCAATAGAATAGAATAATTAAATAGTTTTAATTTTTTAATTTTTGAGGCTATAATGAATACTCGATGGGTCTTGGATTACGGTAGGTTATGATCCTTTAAACACCGTATATCAATCATCAATTCACAACAATTATTATTTATTGCAAAACTACAGTATTTTTGATATAAACCAATATATTCGACATACACAACGTAATAACAATATTCAGACCATATATTTTTTAATTTTCTTAAAAATTACCTAACAAATGGTAAAAATGGGGACAATTTGGTAAAAATGGGAACAGAAAATGAGGAAAGAAGGGGATGCTGGAAAAGGGATGATGAGCTAGAACTTTGGACTCTGATCATGATCAGAGAACGGATCAAAGAACGGATCAAAGATCGGTGATCGGCGGATCAGAAGAGATAGGGCGAGTCGATGCACGACGCGCCGACCGCGACGCCGCCTTCATTTTCGTGCTCCGCCTTCGTGCGCAGAATGTGCCCTTGGGCCTTGTTGTGTTGCACGCTCATGTCGCGCCCGTTGCCCAGCAGCGAACCGTAGATGCCCAATTCGCTGACCACGTTGGCCAGCTTGGGCTGCTTGAAGGCGCGGACCAAGTAGTTCTGAACAAAACAACCAAAAATAATTGGCTTGTGATTTTGATCAATCGAAAATGTTTCCAACAAAAAGTCTTTTCAAGATTAATTTTTTGAACTTTCAACTAATTACCGACTAACTACCACTATTTACTAACTTCTTTCACTTTTTATTTCGAAATTTTATTGATGCAAAAGCACATAGGGATTGAGACACATTGGGACTGGAAGACATTTTGGGTATTTTAGTTAGTATTTTAATTCCCAAAACCATTCAAATTATTCTTCAAACCGACCGTGACCACTACGGGCGAGATTCGTTCCATGAGAATGTGCGCCGCCCGTTGATCCAATGAGAATGTCTTCAAATTCTTCGCGACTTCGTCCCCAAAAAAGTTGCCGCCGCCGCCCTCCAATTGTGGCTTCAGCACAAAGCGCGAAGGATGGGCGATGGCATCCTTTAGGGCAAAATATTTTTGGATTAGTTTTTTGGGGTCAAAGTTGGAAAAATAAAAATGATTACAATGGAAATAAAAAACAATTAACATACCCATGCTTACGGTATATATATGCGTTTGAAAATAGTAGTACACTTATAATCTAAGCTAGAATAGAAGCTAAGCTAGTCATATCATCTATACATCTAGCTTGTCGTTATAGTTATCTATTGATACAATGCTAATCAATAGCAGTGAAATGAATTCGACAAAATTATCGGAACATTAAACGTTCGCGTTCAATCAAAGTTTTTTTTAAATTTTTAATATTTTATTTATTTTTTGCTCACCGCGATGATCTTTTTGGTCGCGTCGTCCTCGCGCTCCAATCCCCACAAACCGGCAAAAGTTTGCCGGATGGCCACCGGCGTTAGCGCATCGCCCTCGAAGAAACGCTCCACTGAGCCGGGCATCGCAAGTACCTTAAAAAGATATGTAAATTTCTAAAGAATTAATTGGATAAAATAATCATTTGTTTAAAAATGATGGGTAAAATACCTGCTGAAAATTCTTATTGTTAATTTTATCATTTGTATAGCATTTTATATTTTTGGCATATATATCATATAACTTCTAACAGATATTTTTGATATATTGTTATTCAAATTTTACTTAAAATTTTGATCTTTTAACACCGTACACTCGGTTTTACTGTACTATACCCCGGTCAAACTGTACCTGTTGAACTTTCTTTGTGTTGGCCAACTGAAGACCAATGTTCGGACATTTCTAAATGTTTTTGCTTATTTGTTTTTTTTTATCAATATTTTAATCATTTTATTTATTTTTTGCCAATTTATTTTTTATTTTATTTATTTTTTTCCCATATGTCTATTTTTATTTATTACAATGGCATTCGATCTTTCGATGATGCGTCGTGCCTTCCATTCCGCCTCTGTTGGGTAATCGTCTGGTACGTATCCGGCACGGAAGTACACCAACGACACCACTTGGCCGTCCAAAAGCAGCGAATGGTCCCCGGCGAGATGGAGTCTTAAAGCGAATACTTTTTGTTTAAAAATTTAAAAAATCGTTTTGAAAAACACCCATTAAAGTGGAAATAACATACTTCAAAAATGCATCCCATTAAATCGAAATTGAGAATGGGATGTAACCGGGGCACGGGAAATAAATTCAATTCTTAGGGAAAATATTTTTTATCATTTTCCAATAAGGTAAAATAATAAACACAAAATAGATTAAATTTTCAAAATTCGACACCAACAGACATTTTTACGAGTGTTAAAATTGGAAAAATTTGGGACTGGGATTGGAACTCAAAACCTGGAAACCGAAACCTGGTGGAGGGGATCTGCTGGGGATTTCCCTGGGTAGTTTCCCTGGTAAATCCAACTTGGGATTTAACCATTTGCTTGCTCACCGTTTCTCGCACTCGGTCAGCGTCATTCGCACACTTTGTATCTGTCCGTCCGACTGCCTTTGCACTTCGTACTCCACATACCGTTGGTCAAATGCGTTTTGATTGGACTCCTGGACCACGATCAGCATGATCGCTTCAGAGTTGCCATATTCCTTCCTTAAAAATTAAAATTAGATTGGATTATTTAGTTAAAATATTGTAAAAATAATTTATCAATTTTTTGTTTTTTTTAATTTTTAAAATGCTTTACCATGCCATCACTAGGCCTTCCGCAAATATAGCAATTGGCTGGTTGTCGGGCATCGCTTCCTTGGACACCTTCTGCTTGTTCACCTTCTTCAGAATGTGCCGGTGCAGTTCCGTGGCACGTTGGGACAGCCCGCACATGCTCGTTGCCATCATGTTCACCTCAATCTACGACACAATACGGTGATTGAGATAAATAACATACCGTACAAATTAAAAAAAGATACCGTACACACTCGAGTAAGATATCGTATTATATATTCTATTTTTAATAGATATTAATCTATTAGATATATCAGGAAAATAGTCACCCCGTCCCAGGTAAAATATTCCACGAACTGGTAAGATCCAGTTTATAGCACATTACCACACAATTCTGTCTAATAAGAAGTGTGAATATTTTTGGAATTAATTAACAAAAAGTTCTTTCTAAAATTAGACTTCCAATTGTTCAAAAGTACCCGGAGATTCTATACAATATCCCTGTTGGAAGGAGGTAAATAAATAATAAATATTGTAATATGGGTTCGAAAAATATTTGTCAAGCAAATAGAAAATAAATATTGAGTGTTCCTTTTTCTGAATGGGTTCATATTTTGAACTTTGAGCTCTCTATCTCAATATCTCAACTAAACTACCCTGCTAACCTGTTTGAGTTGGTATTGCTGGTCGGCATTGGCTGCATCTTTCACATGATGAGGCATGTAATCCTGCAAATTTGAAAGTTTAAATTTTGGCGCCAATTCGAAATTATGCAAAATGCCAAAATCACGGACTGCGCGTTGGATGAGTACGGTGGTCTTCTGTCGGATGCCCTCCCGCTGCACGTCCTTCAGAATTTGCACCAAATTGCGCGTGAACCCATCCGACACAATCACTTCTTTGTGCGCTTTGATCAAAAAGTCAAAGTCCCACGAAATCCGAAAGTACAACAGTTGCATGTCCTGTGAATGTGACCATTATTTTCAAATTTCAAATTGTGCAATTTATTTATTAAAAAACAATTAAATCAAATTGTTTAAATTGGTACATTAATAATTCAATTTTATTTTTATTAAACAAATCAAATTAATGCCAATAAAATAAAAATTGGATAAATTAAAAAATGCAAAAAGATGAAAATAATGTAATGATTGGTTTGGGAAACAAAAACAAAAGTTTGTTCACAAATACAAATTCAATTTTTACCTTTTGCACGCTCATTGCCTGCTCAAAGAGTTTTTTCGGAAAAGGCGAGGGAAACAGCGCAAAAGGTGCTACCATCGCCACATCACTCCTAAACAATGCAAAAATAAAATGAAAATATAAAAATAAATATTTAAAATAATAATAATAACTTCTTTTCAGCTTTTTTAAAAGGAAAAACAAAAAGTTCAATTATTGAGTTATGAAGTTAATTATTTGATGCAGTTAGTTGTTGCAAAAAATAATTTTTAATCGGACAACCAAATTAAACAATTAGAGGTCGAGCCTGGATTTGGTGGAACCAGTCTGGAATTTTCTAGATTCAGAGTCTATATCCAATCATGCCTCGGTTCGACTGGATTTTGCTGGATTTGGGTCTAATCCAAGCAAATTCGAATTTAAGACTTAGATCAATAAATTTTTCAAAATGTCAATTTCTCTCTATTGCCAATTTACCGTTCTTTGTTTTCCGGCGTCCGCATGATCATTCCGAAGGCGTGCGCCCAGTCCATGGCATCGCCCACCAGAGCGTTCAGCTTGTCGATGTCCTTGATGTCCGGCACAATGTCCGGGATGCCGGCTAAATAGGACAAATACATAATGAAATTGAGAAGTACGGACAGTAAAAGTAAACTCTGAATTCGAACATTTGGTTCTGAAAAATTGGGAAAAAACAAATGGATTTTTTGTTTTTTTGAATAAGTCGATTAGATTAGATTAGATAGCAATTAAAAATATATTAAAAAATACATTTGTTAGAGCAAGAACAACTTGTGCACGGAGCAGCATTGTTGGCGGGGGTGGTGAAGAGCACGAAGAGCGGGACAAGGACGGCGAGGAAGGACAAGGACAGCATTGCCATGTATTTTGGTGGGTTATATTTTATGTTTAAAAAATATATTTATTCAAATTTATTAACTTCGGCTGTATTTGCCTCCAAATTTATTATATTGTGTAATAATCCAATGTTTGGCTTTATTTTATATTATATATTTACAGGGGGAAAATCGGGAAAAAATAAAATGTAATCGATGCGTTATAACATCCGCCGGAAAGTGATGCCGGAGGAAGAAAGAAACAATAGACAAAAGACGTGGTCCAAATTGCGAGGGTAATATTCTGTATATTATGAATGAATTATTATTATTATGCCTATGCTTGCCGTCTATTGCCTATATTTTCTATATTTTCCGTATTCATTGTATGCCAATTATATTCAATATTTTCAGTATCCATTGTATACATTTCTTTTTCTTCCCAATCAATTCAATTTTGCATTTTTCCCATTTCACGTGAATTTCCCTGAAAAGTGTGCATTTCCGCCGAGCATCGACCGTGTTCAATTCAATGTTTTAAACATCGATTGTTTTTGAGAAATAGTATTATTAATGTATTATTTTATTAGGCAACTTAAGCATTTTATTACACATTATTTGGATTAATTATTAGCCAACCATTTGAATTTTTGCTTAAATTCAATTTTGTTTATTTTATTCTCATAGAAAAGAGAATGAACAGATTTTATAAAAATATTTAAAGTGTTAAATTAGGTAATTAATAAGGAAGGGAAGGGAGTGTCTGTGTCTGTGATAAAAATGATATGTAATTGATCACAATGAGTGCATTGTATTGTATACCGTATACCTTCCTTATTTTCCCTAATAAAACCCACGGAGACTCTATTTTTCAACACCCCACAGAAAGCGGAGGAGGAGGAGGGGGGGGGGGGGAGATTGGAAGGAAAGACCAATTAGATCAGATACGGTATTTAGTGTTGGAAAATCAGGATTTTCGGCGCCGGATCCCTTCGCGATTCCGGTTTAAGCACCAACTTCCTTCAATTTTCAGCTCTAATTCAAAAAGCCGAATCTAGTCTAGTGTTGGTACCAACTCCAAAAAAATTAAAAAATTCGCGAAAATTTAAAATTAATATAATT
>JAQIYK010000179.1:0-18334 GCA_034700465.1 Rotylenchus robustus
TTTTTCCCTCGAACCCCCACGAATGAGATCTCCGACCCCGTGCGAACGAGACCCCCCCCCCCCGTGTACACCTATGACGATTATAGTCAACCAACCTGCTGCATGTACTCCTCGACACTCATTGCCGGTTTGCTTAGGTCGACCTTGCTTCTGTCGAAGTTACCCACATCATAAAAAGCTTCTTGTTCCATTTATGCGCTATGCTACGCTTATAGAAATTCTAAGAATTCCAGCTAAAATTACTTATTGTTATTGGTATATTTGCTCAAATGACATAATCAACAATAATAATAACATATAAAAAATAATAATAGCTATTTTTAATTTTAAAAGTTTGACATTTTTCTAACAATAACAAAATTTAAGAGATAAAAAGCCAATATAATAACTGTGAAAATTTAAATATTTAAAGGCTTCACAGCACAAAGTCTTCTTTTATCATATGTAGTTCCAGTAATTTCCAAGCTGTTGCTGGGTTAAACTCCTCCATATCTCTGCACAATACCTAAAATTATTAATTTTTAATTTGCATTTTCGTTGTCCAACTTACCCATATATGTCTCACTCGAATTGCTTTGTCTGTATCCCCTTGTATAACCTTTCCTTCGCTATTTTTCACTACATTGATCATAAACACTTGGAATTGTATTACCAACGTAGGCCCCTGATCTGTCATGTTACCAGTCACCATCTAATAAATAGGTACAAAAATAAATAAGTAAATATCATTAAATAAGTTACCTCCACTTTACTAACGTCAATGATTCGCGAATCTTTTGTGTGGAATCCTATTTTTGCATATTCTTTGATCCCATTTGCAATTATATTAAAGGCCTAAAAATCGGTGGAAGTTTTTTTAAATGTATATTACATATATTTAACCCAGAAATGAAGCACTGTCGAAATGCCAAATAAAAAATCGCAATGTTAAGAATGATCTTAAAGTTTTCAAAAAAAACTTCTATAAAAATCACAAAACAAAATGCCTTCCTTGAGAAAATTATATATCTATAGATTTCTTCTTTCATCTTCACCTTATTTTCATTTTTTTCCTTCCCTTTTCCCTTTTCCTCAGGGCCTCAGGCACTAACGCACTAATGATGGGGGGGGGGGGCAGGGGCGTACCGAGGAGGGGAGTACTTCGCCGCGCCTTCGGCGCGGCGACCTTTTTTTTTATTCATTTTAAAAAGTCGATTTTTAAAGGTGTATTTTTGGTAATCTCATCGAAAAATCGATTTTTAGGGGTTGTATTTTTAGTTTAATTGCTAAATTTTATATTTCCGCGGCGCCGCGGCGCCAATAGGCGCCGTGGTGAAAATTTTTCACGAATTTTGAAAACATAAAGGGGGACGGAGTCCTCCGTCCTCCCAAAGTGTAGGGTGTAGGGACGTATTTAGGGGGGATCCGGGGGTTCGTGTCCCCCCCACCCCCAAGAGGAGGAAAAAATAAAAAATTAAAGGGAGGAAGGGGTGTGAAGGGAGAGCGGAGGAGAAGGAAGAGGGAAAGGTGAGAAAAATTTAAAAAATCAAATAAATTTTCATCAAAAAATGATCAAATTTTCTTAAGGCGCTAATTTTTCCAAAAATTTTCCTGGAGGCGCCTAATGGGACCGCCAGACCCTAATAAAGTGTTCACTTCACCTAAAAAATAATGCATATTTTTTAAAGAAAACTAACGAATTTTTCAATTTTTTAAATTTAAGCAAAATTTACGCGCCTTCGGCGCGGGGCGAAAATTTTTTTGAGGTGGGGGTGGTCGTCCAGCATGTATCCCCCCCACGAGCCACGACTAAATCCCAAATACATCCCTGCCAAAGTGTCGACAGACAAAGAGCCGACAAATTTTTTGAATTTGAATTTACACCATAAAATAATAAATAATAATTGATTAATTTTTAAGTTATTATATTGTTGTCATCTATCAAAAATAATGATTTTCTAAATTAAAAATTTTATCTGTCTACATTTTGTCCTTGTTGACACTTTGTCTGTCGACACTTTGGCACTACGCCAGAGGGCCACCCCTATTAAAAAATTTAATTTTTGACATTTTGGGGGGAGGGCAGCCTCTGCCTCGGTACGCCCATGGGCCCAAAAAAAATGGATGCCAAAAATTAATTTTTTTTCAAAAGGGTCCCCCTTATGTTTTCCAAAATTCGCGAAAATTTTCCGCCGCGGCGCCTATCGGTGCCGCTAGAATACGATTTTTGTTCGTTTTTTAATTAAATTTTTCAAAATTTTCTTTGAAAATCACTGTTTGTCAAAAAAATAATTCACCTCGCCTTTTGCAATTTTATACAGCCCCCCGCCCCTAAACCCAAAAGCTCGTTACGGGCCTGCTTTTCCTAATAATAATTCCAGTTGCCTTTTGTTTTCCATATTTTTTATATAGCCCGAGCCCCTGATATGTTTGGGTTCATTACGAAACTGGATATGTGTAAAGTTAGTTTACCTTTTCGTAACACCAATCATGTAAAACTTCGAAATTCATTTGATAAGTTGCTTCAAGAATATTGGGAATCATTTCTTTCTCACAGAAACGAAGCCATTCTACTTTATCGAATTCTGGATCGATTTTAGCGATAGCCGTTAAAACCTCAGATACATTGTCTCTGGATTCTACGCAAAAGATTATTTAAACGTAAAATAATTTAAAATTCCTACCAAATGCTATTTGAACTCGTTCTAACGTAGTACGTACACCTCGTAATAAAACATTTTCACTTTCGTCAATCCGTGTTTTCCAATCCAGTATTTCTTAACAATGGAGTTTATTACAATTGTTATGCCTTAACCTTATCAAAATACTACTGTTGTAATAAGGGTTCGTTTCTGTAAATGACTTCCATCCAGCATACCATCGAGACTCCTTGTGTAGTTCAATACCAGTTGCTTCCCTATTTATTTTAATAAGGAAATTATAAAATAATAAGTTACGAATTCGCTTCAACTGTTCTGTTCGCAAAAGTAGAATAAAAATGGCTTGTCCTGAGTTTAAGTTCTTCTTTAAAATAAAAATCACTATAATTAAACATTAAATTTGAAACCTGGTCTGGTATACATTCGCACATCTGCTAAGCTGTCAATTTCCTTGGCGGTATCGGCTACTTGTCTATATACTTGTGTCTCACCAACTTGCTGCGCTACTTTCTCAGCAGTCTGAGCAGCAAGTTTCAATTGTTGAATAGCTTCTTGGCCCAACTTGGAATTTTTTACATCAATTACCAACTAAAATTAAATTTTTACATAATGAGGTTATGTAACAAAAAGCCAAAACATTATTTTACTGAATTGACATGATCGGTAAATTCCTTCAGTCGATGTTTGATGATTTCAGTACTCTCTGCTGATTCTTTTGTAATTTTGTCCTATACTTGAATTTTATTAAAGTTAAGGATCTTAATGAACTAACATATTTCCTTCGAACATCACTGTCATTTAATTGTCTAAGACGTAATTCCAGTTGCCTTTTGTTTTCCTGTAAATAAAAAATAAGACTTCGCCTTTAAGCAAAAAATCAAAAACTAGCTATTGATTTTTAAAATTTCAAGGATCTTCCAAAACCAAAAAATCTTTAATACATAAACTATTTTCAAATAAGCACATGCACATATATACCCCCCTATAATAAACTGCCCCCCCCCGTTAATAGGCTAGTACCATTAGTAGTTATTTGAAAGTATATAATGATAATGACCATTTTTGATAACTGTTAATTGTTTCAATTTTTTAATTTGCTAAAATTAACGCAGATAACAAAAAACAAACCTGCAATTCATTGTTTCTTTTGAGTTCCTCTTTTATATTTTGAACAAATTTGGTGATAAAGTTGTTGCTTCGTCTTTCTTCTTGGGTAGAATTGAATCGCGTAAAGCCATAGTTTTTCAGTGTAGGAGAGTTAACAGGGGAAAGCTAAAACAAATAAATTAGTGTAATGCCAAAAATTTACCAATTACCATTGATGTGCCGGGCTGTATAAATTGGCGATGTACATTTACATAGAGTGCGTAGAAAGCACTACGTCGCGATAAGTGCATTCTTTAAAAAATTAAAAACAAAATAAAACGTAAATACAATATTACGTACTTTGTCTTGACCACCCAGACTGTGTCAACCCAACCCACCGACAGACACCCAACTCATCGACAGCCCAACTCACCGACACCCCAACTCATCGACACTTCATCCATTTTTTTTTGGAAATTTTCATGAAAATTTTGAAGGAAATCGCCCATTTTTTGTTCAAAAAAGCCTAATTTTCACGCCCCAAAATTATTTGTCATAAAATTTCTGAACATTGGTCTTGGTAATTATACCATACTATGTGCACCCCCCACACCTAACACAAAATCCAACACCTAGAATTTTTTCAAAAATTTCCTGAGCAAAAAAGATATTTTATTAATAAAAAATGACTATTTATTTCTTAATGAAATGTGAACAATTTTTTCAAAAATTTTGCCGGCAGCGCCTACCGGAGCACATATAGATGTACAAGGGGTGGGTCAGCAACTGGCCCATGCGAACGGCGAATGAGGGGGGGTCAGAGGCTAGGCTATTTTCGGCGCGAATGTCCAATTAGTGAAAATCGCTAAATTTTCAATAAAAATTGAAACAAAAATTCGCGGTACTATTTTTCCTAGTTTCTAAAACGTTTTTCGAGTGTCGATTTACAGAAAAAGCCTAATAGTGAACTGAAATCAGTTTGGCGCAACGCGCAAATAGATGCTATTAAGAAAATTGTTCCGTAAAATTGAACATGTTTTGGCCAGTTATTTTTATACACCTCTTTTCTTTTGTAAACTGTTCACAAGGTTTTTTTAGTCGTTTCGAAGCGATTTTATTTGTGTGATAAAACATACAAATTTTATTGATTATTTTTTAAGTTTACTGTAGTTTCTAGGGACTAACAAGGATCGGCGTTTTTCTGAGTAAACAGTTAGTTTGCGAGCGAAAAGGAGTAATGGACACTAGAAAAGTCTTTATTTGCGTATAGTGTCGTATAAAAAAACGGTTTATTTTGCGAGTCTCCCCCAACTCGCCAACAAAACAAAATAAATACCAAAAATTTTAAAACAACAAAATGAAATGAAACATCACATCACAAAAAATCATATGTAATCATGACATCACAAATAAATTAATCAGTGACCTAAAATCAACATTTAAAAAAAATCGACATTTAATAATTATTTTCGACATTTTTAAAGCTGCTGGGCTGGGTGTTTGTCACATCGTTCTGGGGTTCTGGCTGTGGCTGGGCATCGACCAAAGCAAAGCCTGGAATTTATCGGATCGCAGGTCGCATCCATTCATGGATGCGCGACCGTTTCCGCATCTGTGCTGCAGATACTGACTTTTTCGCTGACATATGGGCAAAAATTATGGGCTTTAACTCCGAAAACGTCTAAATTTTCGCCTAAAATCCCGAATTTTACACCAAAATTTACGAAATTTTCGTCAAAAATGTTAATTTTCTCGAAAAATCTCACATTTGGCGAAATATGGACCAAAATATGGAAATATGGACAAAATCACGAAATATGGAAAAATATGATTTCAAAACCCACCCTGGAAGATCCAACCCAAGCTAAAAGTGTGCGGATTTCCTCCCACGCTTTTTTCTTCATTTCATGCGTGGAGAAGGAGGCAAAAAGCACATCCTTTTTCTCCAAAATTACAAGGTTCTCGGCTCGTGTTACAAACAAAATTCGATTTTGAGGTCATTTTGTGTTAAAAACTCGTATTTTAGGCAAATTTTGAACCGGTTCAAAAACCGGTTTAAACGCGTCTCCCGCAAATTTTTTTACCATATTCGTGCTCAGCTCGACGAGAGGAGTCGAATGGTATATAGCATGTTGGCTAAAGCCAAGGGCCTAACAATAAGCCTGGTTTACAGAAAATTTTTTAAAGGAGTGCCGTAAAGCCAGGCCTTTTTTACGTCCATATAGTAGTAGCCTGTTTTTTTTATCACCCTATCTAAAAAAATCAAAAAAAAATTAATGAAAAGTTTTTCACCCCCCCCCTTAAAGTGGTGCCATAAAACCAAAGCCTTATTTTTACGCCCATAGTGGCCTTTTTTATCGCCCCTACCTAGCACACCTAGTATCTAAATTGAACTTGCGTTAACAAACTTTTTTCCAGCGTTCATTCGACCGACATACATAATTATTGAATTTTTATCAGCTATATACAAAAATGCCACAGCAACTGCTCAACGGAAGTATCGATGCGACGAATGTGGGTGAATTGACTGAATTCAATGAGCATTTGTCTACACGGGCCTATCTTCATGGGTATGATCTGTTTTAATCTTTTGTAATTTTAATCTTAAAACATAGGTTTTTAGTTTTCTTCCATCGCAAGAAGATCAGTACGTGTACAAGTCATTAAATACAATGCCATCGATGCAGGAGTACCCACACATTTCTCGTTGGTACAAACACATTCAGAGCTACAATGATGCGGAGCGCTCGGCGTAATATTTTTATGGCTGTTCTCAATTTAAAAATATAATATAAAAATCCACTTTGAGAATGAAAACCCAACCTTGAATAGTTTTTTCGGTTAGAAAGGAGAGGTTCGCGCAAGGGGAGAGTGATGGCTAAAACCGAAAATTTAGCTCTTATTGTTAGACCGAAAATAGTTTTGGCTCAAAATTTTTAAAAAAATTTGGGGTGCATCGCGCAAATTTTGTCCCTAAAGGAAAATTTTGGATTTTTTTGAGGGAGGGCTGCTTATATAGTGTTCAGGATGATTATATCTTGCACATATTTTATCGTGACGCTAACTCTATTACGTGGTTTTTTAGAGGAGAGACAAAAGCTCGGGTCGCTTTTTTGGTTTTGTATTAATTAGTTGCCATTTTTCATGTATTACCATATGATTTAGAAACATATTATTAAGTTGGCCAAAAAAAGCAGGCGGACCACCTATGCCAGTTGCGAAAGAAGTGTCATTGGAAAAAAACGTTATTTTTCGTCATAATATATTGCATACATCGTGGTTGCCAAAAGATTGTTAACTTCCGCAAAATACTTAGTTTTCTACTTGCCGTCCATACACAAATATAAACCAAAAAATCAATCCTTTTTTCATCAAAATCTTTTGGCAATTAATTGTGATCAGTAGCTTACATTAGGTGACAAACCCTTTTTAGGATGACTTCGATCTCTTCGGCGATGATGATAGCGATGACGAAGAGAAAAAGCGTATCACTGAAGAACGCCTAAAGGCTTATGCAGAGAAGAAAGCTAAAAAGCCTGGTCCAATTGCAAAATCGAATGTTATCTATGATGTAAAGCCATGGGACGACACTATCGACACCAAGGAAATCGAAAGGAAGGTGCGCTCAATTGAGTGCGACGGATTGGTTTGGGGAGCTTCAAAGATTTTGCCCGTAGCTTTTGGCGTTCTAAAGCTTCAGGTTTTTATTACTTTTTAATTAAAAGTACATAATTAAAAAATAGACTTTTCGCATTTTACAATGAAAAGATACAAAAATTCGAATTTATGCTTGTCTTTTAGTTTTTCGTAATGATTGGCACAAAACAAAAAATTTTGATTTTGGCTTAAAAATAAGCCAAAAATTTCAAACCAAAATCAAACATTTTTATTGCCCCCCTCCCGTTAATAGACCATAGACATATTATTAATTTAGAAATATATTATTAAGTTGGCCAAAAAAAGCAGTACCAAATTTTTGTACATAGCCCAGCCCCGCCTAAAATCCAATCCAGGATACGAGTCTGTCTCTGTCATCATATTTAGCCAGCCAGCCAATTCGAAAGGGGCTTAAGGTCAAAAAATTTTGGCGAGACAAAAATATATTGAGCTAAAATATATTCACTTTTGGTGGAGTTCAAATTTCTGGTTTTAGAGCTCAAATTTCATAGTTTCGCGGTGTCAAATTCACTGATTTTGGGAACCAAAAGGAAAATCCTTGTAAACACTATATTTTTCACGGCGATCCCAGACGCCGCGGCGAAAAACTCGCGAATTTTAAAAACAAGAGGGGACCCTATTAAAAATTTTAATGGCGACTCAACAAATCAATCACAAAAATGACCCATTATATACCGTATGTACCTAATCAAATATTATATATCAGATTGGATGTTGTGTTGAAGATGAGAAAGTATCTACCGACTGGTTGGAGGAACAGATCCTAAGTAAATTCAGATGTCTACCCCTCATCAGCGTATTAAATAACATTTTACAGGCTTTGAAGACTTGGTCCAATCTGTTGATGTGGTTGCTTTCAACAAAGTCTAATCAACTGAGTTAAATGTTCTGACAACTCTAATGGTGTTTGTTGGTTATTTGTTATATTGTTGTTGATAAATATTTGTCCAGCAAAAAATCTTTTATTTAAAATATCGTCCCAAGAAATTATAATATAATACAGAAAAACTAACATCTTATTTGACAATGGGCGGAGGGAACAGAGGGTTTGTGTGGGTCAAGTCCATACAGACAACAATAGAAATCATCATCAATATTCTTTGTAAAAAAATCGGCAGTGTATTAATTAAAGATAAATTTTAACGATTGGAAAAAGAAATGCGGGAATGGGTGAATGAATGAATGGTTAGTGGGAATGAATGATTAGTCTGCTGAAGGGAGGGGGCTGTAAGTAAGAGTAAGCACAGCGGGAAGAGCAGTTGGATTTGGGTGGCAAACAATGAAAATACGAGGAGGAGGTATGAATGGAACGGAGGGTTGGTGACAGAGAGAAAGATCTTCCGAAAAGCAAAAACATGATCGTATGTCTTATATCTAAATATCCTTAAATTTACAGAACCTTTTCCAAGTTACCATAAACAAACGAACTCTTCTTTCAGTGTAAAACATTAGAAAGTAACGGCTTAATTAAACAAATATACGGTTGAAATTTTAAAATAGCGAAAGAACATCCGAAAGGTCAGCTTGTTTGTTTGCAAGGAAGCCAAAGAAATTCCCAAAACAAACAAAATTTGGATAAAAGCATTAAAGTTATGATTGAATGACTTAATTAACAGGTAAAATTTCGAAACATTTTTAATCAAAAAGTGCTATTGAAATGGAAAACAAATTGTTTGAACGTATAAAGTATAGCAGACCCGTAGCTAGCCCCAAAGCTTGGGGGATCTGTGTTGGAGAGGGAATCTTGTTTAGGAATTTTGTCAAAATGACGATCCTTAAGGCCTTATGAAAATTTTAATTAAAAACCCGAACAAAATTTGTATTCCAGCAGCGCCGATAGGCGCCGCGGCGAAAAAAAGTAGCGAATTTGTGGAAAACATAAGTAGGAAAATTGAATTTAAAAAAAAATCATTTATTCAAATTTTCAAGAGAAATTTGAAATTTTTTTCTTGAAAATTTTTTTTGGGGGGCCCGGGCCCCCTGCCCCTTCGTTACGGGCTTGTCCTTAAGGGTATGTTTTTTTACCTGAAAATCCATTAATTGTTGCAGGTAGAATGGGAATTCCCTCCTAGCTACAGGTCCGGAGTACATTTTTGATTAAGTTGCAATCTTTGGCTGATATCTCTAATTGTTAGTGATGGTCGAGACTCTCGGTCTCGAGTCGAGATTTATCTCGGTTTTTTTTGGTCTCGGCCTCGGGCTCATAATCTCGGAAAACGAGACTTTTTTCACCCCTAAGAAACGCAAAATTTTGAACATTTTGGTGTAAATTTTGAAGGAAATCGGCCATTTTTATCCAAAAATCCCAATTTTTCCCGCCCCCAATTATATTATCAACTAATTTCAGGACAATGCATCCCGTCCAACCACATCTAACCAAGCCACCCACCACATAGAAAATTTAAAATAGTTTAAGCAAAAAGTGAAATTATTAATAAAGATAATTTTCTTTTTGAAATCTCTTGAGCCCTCCCCAAAAATGTAAAAATTACGACACCCCACTTCAAAAAATTTTCGCCGGACATTCGGCGCGTCGATTTTCGCTGTGCGAGCTCCCTGAGACTTTTTATTTGGGCAAAAAATAGATTTTTAAAAATGTATTTTTAATCTGTGAGCTAGATTTTCAAAGTTCCGGCGCCTATCGGCGCCGCTGCTAAAATTTTTGCAAAAATCTCGAGTCTCGGACTTTGAAAGTATCGGCTCTCGTTTTTTCCAGTCTCGATCTCGGATCTCGGGCACCAATTTCGGCCTCGATCTCGAATCCCGGTTTTTTTCGGTCTCGACCATCATTACTAATTGCAAATTTATTACCATCATTGTTATATTTATGGCATATTAGAAGAGCTGTTTGCAAGATGACCGATGTTGACGCCTGTTGGTGGTTGTGGAAGCTTTGGCTCCACCTTTACGACCACATTTGTAGGCGGCGGTAGTCCCAGGGCAGAAGAAGCGGTGGGCGGGAGGTTAAGGGAGATGAACGGTGGGGAACAGCTTTCACCATGATGCATAAAAGTCGAAGAGTTGATGCCATCCGGAGGAAGGGTTTTGTTTGAGTCGGTTACAGTAAATTGAGACGCCATTCCTGTTCCTTGGATGGCTAAAGAGACGGACGATGGTGTGAAGGGGAACTGGGTGTGCATTGCAGTGGTCGGTATGGACATGGACGATGATAACGGGCTTATTAGTTCCTCCTGTTGAGCGCCGAACGATGAACTGGTTATGGTGCGGACTCGGAAATCGTTCACGCCACCGGAACTGCTCATCGGCGTGTGTTCACTTGCACAATCCACCGCCAAAGCATTGTTCGGAGCATTTGCCGTTGCTTGTTGCTGCTGCTTTTTCTGTTGCGAAGCGGCAACGGCGGCAGTTAGGAAGTTTTGCATGATGGCATTGTCTGCTTTCACCTAAAGACAATGTAATTAAATGCTCAAACAAAATTAAAATGTATATTTATAACGTAAAAATGTGAAAGTTGGAAAGTTCTATCGTAATACAATTTAATTTTCATTGTTTGATTAAAAAAAATGGTGTATCAAGAAAAGCTCTTTAAAAGTTAAATAATTAACATGAAAACATAGGTGTCCAAGGGAGGTCAACCCCCCGTGCTAGGTCGTTAAAAAAACCGCCACATGGGGTGTTAAAAAAACCGCTATTTAACTCAAAAGTGCCAAAACATGGGTTCAAAAACCAGTTTTTGGCCAAACCAATTGTCGGAATAGATTCGCCAGCCTGTTTTGACTTGTACCAAAAAATCAGAACATTTGAATGTTTGAAACATGGCCAAAACATGATGATCCGAACATCATAAGTCAGGTAAAACTTAGGGGGGAAATGTTCGGATCATGTTTTGGCCATGTTCCAAACATTCAAATGTTCTGATTTTTTGGCCATAGGTATAAAAAAGGCTGGAGAATCCGAGAATCTATTCCGACAATTGGTTTTACCAAAAACCGGTTTTGAACCCATGTTTTGGCATTTTCGGGTTAAATGGCGGTTTTTTTAACGCCCTAGCACCCAACCCCCACTTCGATCGCCGATCGCAAGGGGTCTCCCAGTGTGGTGGTAGGTCGATCGCACGCGATCGAAAATTTTAAGAAAATTTGTAAAAATGATGAATTGAAGGAAAAAGAGGGAAAAATTCATGCGATCGATTTTCTCGGCCAATTATAAACAAAAAAGTCATTCGCAAGAGGTTTAAAAAGTTGGAGAAATTAATTTGGGACAGTTTTTGACAATATTTTTCAAATTTGTTGCGATTAACTTCTTTTAAGCTTTTAACCTTGGAGATTACGGGAAAAATCAAGCGCACAATAAAATAGAAGTAAGAAATTGATTACTATTCATTTAAAGCAATTTTTCGGTTTTTTGATTGATCGAAAATTTTAGGAACATTTGAAAAGAAGAATTAAAGGAAAAAGAGACCCAAAAAGGTCGATCGCACCCAAAAAGGCTTGCAACAGGAGGGGAAGGGGGGTCAAACACCGATCGCGAAGCCAGTGCGCAACACCCCTCCTGGACACATACGCATGAAAAGGTTTTTTGTAATGTTGATATTTCCAATAATGGCAAATAGGTTTGGAAGGAAGCGTTAACAGTTTGTGTCCTCTCTTCCTAATGAACATATAATATTATATTCCATGATTAATATACCTGATACTCAATTGATGAGGGACCTCTTGCCGGAAGTGGCTGCACAACTGGTGGTACCTTGTCTAAGACAGAGGATGAAGTCGATGGCACCATGGACGATGATGTAAATGGCGGTATAGTAGTAACGGTGCTGTTTGATTTGTCTTTACTTCGCTTCTCGCCACTTCTCGCTTTCCGCTCCTTTTCGGCACATTTGGCAGCTGAATCAACTTCCAATGCCTTGGCGACAATGTCCTATAAAATTTTGTGCTAAAATAACTTTTAAAAATCACAATTTTTCTTTTTCGAAATAAAAAAGTTGATGGTTATTTTTGTAAAATTAGAGATCAAAGATGTGAGTCATAAATGTGGATGTAATAACTCGGCTTTGGTATTTTTCTCTTAATTTTCAACCTGAATTTGGCGCTCAATCTCTTCCTGCTTTTTTGGATCCTCCGCTGTTTGTTTTTGTGAGTGTTGACCGCCACGTTTGCCAGTGCTGCCGCTCATCCGAGCCGGCCTTGGTCGAAAAGGTTTTCTAGGCACGGTTGTTGGGAGTGCAGCTACTTCAGCAACTACCTAACCATGTTGAATCAGTCAAAAATCAAAAGCATCACAAAAGAGGTCTGGTTATGTCTGTTTTATAAACGTTTAAATATTCAGAACATCCCCGCCTCGGTGCAATATACTGTCAAGAAAAAGATCATCTAACTTGTGAAATCATAAATTATTTTGGATAACCCAAATACCAAATGCACCCTTCTATCGGTTTTTTGTTGGAATTAAAAATATTTGCCTCGGCTACAGTTGATTCACGAGTTAGTTGTGATGATGAAGCTGCGGATGAAGTGGAGGAAGCAGAAATGGCATTTTGGGCGCTAGAGACAGGACAAGAAAAGTTTTGGCTGACTTGGTGCAGAGAAAGACTTGTGGGCTGGATCGGATGATGTTGGTTGTTGCTGGGACTGGCAGAATTAACCTAAAATATTTGTTTTGTTTCAGTGCGGACAATAATATCAAATTATAGAGAATTTGGAAAAAAATTAAATCAATTCATTCACAAAAATCGAACTTTTTCCGATTGTAAATGATATTCTTACAATTTTTAACAGTAACTGACCGCATGATTGCTCGCAGTGTGTCCAAGTTCGACAGTCACAGCCGCGACATTTGTACAAACGTTGGTAGCGTTTCCTTCCACTACTGCATTGCTAGTTGTATTGGCTCTTCCGGCCGCACAAGAGGTCATACAGTTTAAGGACTCCAAACTGCTTAAGAAGTTCTGTACTCCAATTGGTCCGTTGTTGACAGCTGGCGGATGGGCTGGCAGTGTATGTTGCTGAGAGCCAGTGGAAGCGACCGGACTGTGGAGTGCCGCGGCAGCTGCCGCCATGGGACTCATTTGGTGTACAACTCCATTGAGAGCGGCACCCGAGGCTATGCTCTGGAGTGCGGCCAGGTCTTGAGTAGCGATACTATTTAGGAGGCCTAATTGTGTGAGTTGAGAAAGCAGTTGTTGAGCAGTCAACTGGCGCGAGTACTGAGTCTGTATCTCGTTGATCATCAGCTCCAGTTGGTTGTTGGCAACTGCCGCTATCAGTGCCTAATTAAAATGAAGTGAAAATGCTAATTTAGATCATTTTGAGCTAACACTCAGGGTGACCATCCCGTTGGACAAAAATGCGGCATGCTATAAAACATGAATAAATACAGAAAAACTTGTTCAAATCGCTTTATAGTTGGTGCTTCGTACTATTTTTCACCTTATTCAGCAGTTCCAAATCGAAAAAAGAGATCAAAGGCCTGAAAAAAGAGATCAAAGACCAGAATTTTGCCATTGGGTGCACTTTTTCAAAAAAGTAAATCTTTAGGGATGTATAGGTGCCGGTTGGAAATGAGACAAATGGGGGCGGGAAGAAATCGAATTTTTGGGCAAAAAAAGGCCAATTTCCTTCACATTTTGAGCAATTTTCAAAAATTTATGTCTAAAGACTTTGTTTCAACAAATTTTTCACAAAATCATAAAAATGCGGCAAAAGCCAAACCAAGTATAAAAAATTGGGTGGAAAATTCCTTCCTGGACCTTGCTCCTGGATTTCTCCATTCCTTCCTAGCTAATAAGTCATAAATGAAAAAAAAACTTATTAAACTCTAGCGGAGTTAAAAATCAAGACTTGATTAATGTGTGTGGCATTTGTCTGTTGTGGGAACACTGGTGGATGATGTTGCTGCTGGGTAGTTGTCTGTTGTACAGCAGCAAGTTGTGCTTGAGCGGCAGCAATCATTTGCTGTTGAACTAACATTTGTTGCTGCTGCAGTTGTTTCTGATGTGTTTGGCTGTCTATTTGCTGTTGCTGCTGTTGTTTGAGTGATTCAGTCAAAAGTGCATCCATTTCAATATTTAACTAAATTTGGTTCAATTTCAATCAATACAAATATAATAAATAAATAATCATTTAAATAATTGAACGTTTTATTTTTACTCTATTTTTAACTGTACACACCGGGTCAAAAGTATATTGGTAATGATGGGTGGCTTAGTGGGACTTATATAAGGAATCAAAATTTATTTAATTATTTTGTTTTTCGTTTGTCAAACATTAGCCTACAAAATTTTAAAACTGTTATGGATCGGCAGATTACTCTTCTCCAAGTTTCTTATACATTGTGACACTGTTCAACCAAGCCTATAACGAGCCCTTGGGTTTTTTTGGGGCTGTACAAAATTTGTACAAATTTTTTTGAAAAATGGTTATTTTCAAAAAAAAATGTTTAAATTTCTTAAATAAACGAACAAAATTTGTATTCTAGCGGCGCCGATAGGCGATTTTTTTGCTTATTTTGGAAAACGTTTTTTCGTTTGGCCAAAAACAAGAAGAGATTAAATAGATTTGATGACCAAGCTCGTTTGGTTAGGGCGCAAGAAAAAAGTAAATTTGACCAAGCTCGTTTGGTTACAAATAGCAAAAAGATTATTTTGTTGAGATCTAATAAATAAAGAAAGAATAGAAACAGGGCCAAAAAACACTTTTTATATTCCTATCAAAATACCTCATATTTACCTGTTGCATTTCCGTTTGAAATTCCTTAAGCTTTTCCGTCACCCGCTTCTGGGCTTCCTGCACTCGTCTTCGACATAGTTCGATTCTACTCGATGACTCGTCGTTGTTGCTAATGACAGCAGATTGTCGCCACAAACTTGAATTATTCCCACCACTACTTTCCAATTCTTCAGTTGATTGACGGCATTTGACTGGAGTTTGGTCAAGGATTGATTGAAAATGTGGATGATTGTCAACAGCATTATTTGGAAAAGATTCGTTGTTGGTATTCACACAGATAGTCAACTTCAAAACATTCACGAAAAACTATATTTAATCACACAATAATACCTCTTCCTTGATATTGTTTGTTGATGTTTGCTTGGAAGCATAAACATCTTCAAACATATTCTCATAGAGACCACGCAATCGATCTGCAAAATTTTAAACAAAATATATGTCCAGGCCCGTAGCTAGCCTCAGGGTTCGAGGGAAGGGGGATTGAAAAAATTTTGACGACCTTTTTTTATTCGAGCCGAAGAGTCGATTCTTATAATAGAGGTGTATTTTTAATATTGCACGGAAAAATTCGGTTTTTAGGGGTGTGAAAATTTTTCGCGAATTTAGAAAAACAAAGGGGGATCCTATCAAAAAAATTTAATTTTTGACATTTCGGGGAGATTCCCCCCATTCCCAACTAGCTACGGGTCTGTATGTCGTTATTTTTTAAACTTTACCTATGAATTTATCAAGACCCGGATATCTGTCAATGTATTTTTGGTTTTGAACAGTGCCAAGATGGGAAGGACCAGGTTGTATGTTGTCAAGATTTGGGAATGGTAGAGTTATCTCAAAAACAGATGGTGCTGCCAGTCGTTTTGCCTCCGCCATATCAGCCAGCATTGAAGCGGGATCGATAGGCTTGCCCTATAATAAATGTTACATTATATCTTGATAGCATGCAATAAAACTAATTTTACCGCTTGCACCGATAGAGTCATCTGATGCATCAATTCCATACCATCTCTGGCATCATCAGATAAACGAGGCATCTTAGGACTAGCGTGTGTTCCCAGTATCTTTTCTGCCTTGCTTGGCCGTCCTCTTTTACCTCCCGAAGTAGATGCCTTTTCCTTTCTCTCATAACTCCTTTTCAACGGTGGCTTTTTACTGTTACTATCTGGTTTACTGCTAACGGGTGTAATTGGCTCTGGAAATATATATAAAAAAGATTTTATTGTGAAATGTGAACGATGATACTCATACCGAAATTTGGAGATAGTATCTGATCATGCTGTTGTGCTGGGTTATATGAAGAAGGAACTGTATTGTTCAATACTTCACTGGTGTTGTTAGTGTTAGTTGATGGTGGAGGACTTGTGGAAAGAGGTTCAGCCTTCACTGAATTAGTTACAATGTTCGTTACGGAGTTTTTCACAATTTGTTCCAAATTCTCCTTTTGCAATATTTTCGTTAATGTTGTTGTTGTGACGTTTGTGTTGCTTTGTAAATTAACGTTTGTGTTATTTATCAGAGAAGATGGAGCTGAAGAAGTAGGGGGAAGAATATTTGGTACAGGTGTATTCGAAGAAGAATTAGCAACACTTCGCTCGTCCGAGGTAGATGAACTTCCGCCGCCACTTTTCTGTTTTTTCTGTTGTTCTAAATCACTAACATACTCATGCCATTTTCGTCGTGTCGTTGGACCCAAACTTAAATAGTTTAAAATAAACAACGAAAAAAAAAGGTTACTTACCATATTTCCTCACCATTAATCCGCATATTATCAGACGATTTGTCTCTGAGACCTACACTAGACTCCCGAGAATTTGACGCTTTTGAATTGGGTGTAGATGAGCGGCGGCTACCGGTATCCGATGATTTGCATCGAAGAGAAGAATTTCGTTGAGTGAAGTACATTTCCAATTTTTTTCTGTTGATGGTATGCAGATAATATGGCACATGTGCCGAAGTCCACGAGCAAGGATTTGGACATGGCTTCATTTCAACAATATCAGTTATAACAGAAATATCTAAATAAAAATTTATGCAAAAACAATAAAATAAATAAACATTATTTTCTCACCATTGAGTTGTCGATCAGTGATGGCACTCTGTTTGTTTAGAGGTACATAAGGTTTTGTTGAAATAATTCGAGTACCCTCTCTGAGATCACTGAGTAGTTCTCGTTTTATGCGAGTCTCCAGATCGGCTTGAAAAGCAAAATTGTTTATAAAAATAATAGTAGCCTCTTCAGTAATCAATTTTTTGTATTCTTCGCTTAGAAAATCCGCATATTTCAGCTCAAATGGTCGAAATGGCCGACCGAACCAGTTCATCCACCTATAAGATTTTTAAAAGAAAAAATATGTACTAAAATATTGAGCAAACTTCTTGAACTCGGATTCCAGCTTTCGTGCAAAATCAGCAGGCAATTTAGCAATTTCGATTCCGACCGCCTTATTTACCAACGAATCTCCTGCTACTTGTACTACCAGTTGACCTACACCACTCCCTAAGTCGACAAACACGTCCTTCTATAATAAAAAATATGCGAAATATAAGTGGGTACCTAGTACCTAGGCTCGTAACAAAAAGGGGGCTGGGATCTGGCCAACCACCGAAGTCGAAAATTTTGAAAAAGATACCCATTTGTTTGCGAAAAATACGCAAATTTTCTCTATGGCGCTTATCGGCATCATCAATTTTCAATTTTAAAAGTTTCTGCACCAAATTTTTTCTTTTCAAAATACGTTATATCTAGGGTTGTTCATGGGCACACTGCTCCCACCTCCAATGCCCGACGCGTCACATGAGCGGGCGGTTTTCAGTATTAGTGGCGGATTGGATGTGCTCCAGCTTGTCCGATCTGTCACGAAAAGCTAGAAGGGTTCGAGTCCGCCCAGCAAAAATGATTTTTTTTTGCTAGTTTCTTGGCTAGAAATCTAATATTGTTGGCTATAAATCTTAAAATTTTCATGCCATTCGAAAGAGGAGACTGTCCTCTATCCAACCCTGCATGGATCAGTGGGCTGCTGCATTTTACGGGTACTTAGCAATTAATGGCTTTTTTTGGTTTTTTTCACTTTCAATGTCCTCCGCAAAAAATTGTCTAAAAACAATGGAAATCGAAATTTTTTGAATTGAAAATTAAAATCGAATAGTTTCCTAGCTTTTCTGAAAATTTCAGCAAAATCGGACTTTTCTGTGGGTTTTTAGGAAATTGGCGCGCACGAGGGTGGGCGAGAGATAAGGGAAAGA
>JAQIYK010000180.1:0-18313 GCA_034700465.1 Rotylenchus robustus
TTTATCAGACCAAAAAAAGTCTAAAAATCTCCATTTTTGTGCCTTTTTTTTAAAGTGTTTCTCACCGAAGTCGGCCATCAGCCCTGCCACGCTGATCAGTTGTGTCTTTAGCCATTTCCGATCACTTTTCTTCCACGCCACCAAATCGCCCACCAATCTGCGCACAGTTTGCCGCAGGCAACGAACAATGCCAATGGCCAGGGCCAACACCCACAGGTGCAACGAGCGCTTAAAAGTGAGAGGCTCTGATTACGGTAGATATGCGATATATATTTTGAGAGATTACGGTGGATGTATACTGTAACTGTACTGTAGAAAATTTAAATTGAGAGACTTGATTACGGTAAATATGCGATATATATTTTGAGAGATTACGGTGGATGTATACTGTAATTGTACTGTAGAAAATTTAAATTGAGAGGCTTTGATTACGGTAGATATGCGACATATCTTTTGAGAGATTACGGTGGATGTATACTGTAATTGTACTGTAGAAAATTAAATTGAGAGGCTTTGATTACAATAGATATGCGACATATCTTTTGAGAGATTACGGTGGATGATATAAAGTACTGTAGAATTTACAAACAGAAATGTACGGTTAAAACCACCTCCAACTGGGCTTGTTTTAGTCCCTCAAATGGACCTTGGCTAGATTTTAAGGTGATCTCCTGTTTGATCCATCTTCTACAGAAATTCGTTGGGTGGAAAGTGTAGTTTGAGACAATGAAGGTTGGTTTAAATAGCGTGGCCTGCTGGGGCCTATAAATCTCCTCCTTGGATAGTTAGATGTGCAAAAATGCGAGAGCGGTTAGAGAAATCTATCCAAGCTCTCTCATTATTACACATTATTTTCTTTCTATCTATCCAAGGAAGAGATTTATAGGCCCCTGACATGGCCTCAACTACCCCAGTAGGCCAGTAGGGGGCTGAAGGAGGGGCCATTTTTCGACGTTTCACATTTCAAATCTTTGGGACACAACAAATGTTGTTGATTATTGAATTGGCTGGACTCACCCGCAACCATCGAAGCGATTGTCGCGTTGTGCTGCCGCCGATCAGTGCTGCCTCGGCGAGCCATCCGAGCAGGTCGGACCACCCACACAAAAGGTAGAGACTGTCGACGGCGGAGCCGAGCACACTGTCCCACTTGTCGGTGGCGAGTTGGAATTGGCGGGGAGCGGAGAGCACCGAGTGGAGCAGGGACGGCTGGGAGAACAGGCGACACTAAAATAAGGAGAACATGATTAGATCAGAAAATTGAACTTTAAAATGAAAATTTCGAGAAAAAACCCTTTTTTTGGTTTCCGTAAAAATTGGAATTGCCCATCACCGGTGGCACTTACAACGAGGCGAGTTCGACTGAACTGCTTGGTGAGCGCGATCAGCTGATCTGCCCTCCGCCGGTTCGGCGTTCGATTGGCAAGCAGCAGCAGCGCAAACTGGACTGATCTGGTTGGAAAATGTACTGAACTGATCTGGTCGGAAAATGTACTGGACTGATCTGGTTGGAAAATGTACTGGACTGATCTGGTCGTAAAATGTACTGGACTGATCTGGTCGGAAAATGTACTGGACTGATCTGGTCGGAAAATGTTATGATATTATGTATGGCGTTTTTTGGATTATTGGTACGGTCGGGCGAACCACAGTAGCCCATTTATTTGTTTGGAGTTGGCCACCCCATACCAGGGTTATAACGGGACAAGAAAAATTCCGGGATCGGGATGGGATTTCAAAAAGTCGGGATTCGGACATCGGGATTCGGGTGTCCCGATACAACCCTTCCCCATACTGTACTGCTCCGTCTTGTTGCCCTGTTCACCTGATCGCCTTGTCCCTGCCCGCGAACGAGTCCAATAAGTGGGTGAGTTTGGCCAACTTCTGAAGGTACTGCCCCAAGTCGAACTCCATCTTCTCAAAGCATGTCGCGTAATAAAGAAATAATTAGGTATATATGGTGCATTTCGAAGTTTATTTCCACAGAGAGGTGCTTTTTGGGGAAAATGGTCATTGTTAAAATGGTTGGAAAACTGGGAAAAATATTTTTAAAAAATGGACTTTAAATGACAAAAACTCAAATGGACTTTATTCCACGCCGAATGATCTCTAACAATCGCTTGCAAGTTTTGTCCTTTTTTGAGCACTCATCCAAATGGGTGCAATCGATTAAAAAGTGAGGGGGAGAGGACTGTTTCTTGACCAACTAATCAATTCCATCCATTCAAAACACTTTCAATTATATATCGAAGATAAGGAGGGAAAGGGAGTGGAGGAAATCAATAGTAAATACAGTATATTATACATTTTGATTTATTCGCTACAGTATTTAAGTGTGGTTTATGGTAGGAATACGGTGGTTTAATGGATGGGCAAACAAATGGACGAAGTGAACAGAGAAAGGGGTGGGAACAGAGCGCATCATTTTGCCTGAAGAAAGGGGATCAAAAATGGGCTCTCAGCTCCGAACCTGTGGAAAGCACTGATGCAAATGAAAGATAAAGAGAGAAAAAGGTACAGACAGTTAGAGGGATGGGAGAAAGAACATGACGAGGGAGGAGAGTGCGATGGAGAGAAACAGTTGTGCCCTCGGGCAATGGTCAGAAAATGATCGAAGATCACTGTGCCGTCGCTGGGGCTCCGGGTCCGGGAATGGTTCATCATCCGGATCAGACCATTCACCAGAGAAGAGTGCCGCTTCACTGGGGAGCGAGGAAGGATGTGTCAAAGTTGCGGGTGTTGTTGTTGTTGTACTGCTTGAAGGCGGAGGAACCCATGGAGCACAGCCGGCGGCTGCGGGTGAAAAGTACAGCAACGCCTTGAAGGCCTCCTCCGGGCCGCAATAGTTCTCTGCCAACCACTACAAAAAGGTGAGCAAAAATGTATTCAAATGCTAGATGTACTGCTTGCCAACCTGTTCCTCGTCCGGCGCGTTGATCATCCACTGGAGTGCGCATGTGCAGTGCAGCGTGTTGTCCGCAAATTCGAAGCGTTGCGCGTTGGGGCGCAAGCATTCGGGTGCAGCCAGCGGCTCCCGCACGGTATTGTAGGTGAACACCAGCTTGCCCACGTTGTCCATGCCGCGGGACCATCCGGGCGAGAGGCGTGCAATTTGGTTGGACTGCACCTGCACGGAGCCCACCGTGAACAGACCGGCCAGGGCGCCCTCGTCCACACGACCGATGCGGCACTCCCGGATTTGCAACTGAAATGGCAAAATTTTTGCTTAAATTTTCCTTTTCTACACTTTTCCAAAAATATTTCTTTAGTAGGATCAAAGTTCAAAAGATCGGGACGTAAGGTCCACAGGTGAAAATGGAAATTTGAGAAGTACCTTTGGGCAAAGAGGAAGGAAACAGGAAGAAAGAAAGGTGGAATGAATGGGGGAAATGTGTAATGGCGGGCCAAAGCCGAAATTTGACCCTTTCCCTGATGGCCAGGAGCAACAATTGGCCCTTGTGGTCACAGAGCGAATAATAAATGGCCTCGAGGCGCACTTTTTTGGCCACAAAGTGTCACTTTTTGCGATCGTCAAACCCACCACATCCATCCATCACCCTGGGCCAACCTGACTGATGTAGCTGAGTTCGGCGAACCCATTCCGGGGCAGTTGGCTCAGCGAGGAGCCGGTGATGTGCAGCTGGTGGACAAGGGTGGTGTTCTGGAAGGTGAACGGCTCCAGGGTGCACACCTTGAAAAACAGGGGGGAGATTGGTAACAAAATTTGCAAGATTAGTGCGCGAACTGACCCCTTGCAGAGTCAGAAAGTCCAGTCGCGAGATTGCGCCCAGTGCGCATCCCTCCAACTCAAAACAACGCTCCTCAATGGACAGCTCGCGCAGGTTCTGCGCATTCCTGGCGAAGTGAACGTGATTTGAGGTTGAGAGTCTTCTTGTGTTCGAACTGCTTGACCTACTTGAAAGTAAATGCACGAATCCGCTCGATGGCGTTGTCCGCGATCCGGATGGACAGTGCGTGCTCGTTGCCGATGGCGGAGAAGGAGGCCTTGTACAGCTCCCTTAGGCTCTTGTTGCCCCGTATCACCAAGGACCTGACCAAGTTTTTGTTGGACTTATGAGATCCATTTAGGTTAAGGGGATGGGTAAGTAAGTACCTCAACTTTCGAAGCTGTTTGAAGGCGTGCCGATCGATCAGGTCCAGCTGGGCACAGTCCAGAATGTGCAGCTCGCGCAGCTGCTGAAAGCGCCGGAAGGCGTTCTTCTCAATGGTGGACATCGTCCAGTTGCGCACCACCAGGCGTTCAATGTGCGCGGGCCACCAGTGCGGCACGGACTCCAGCTCCAGCCCGGTGCACTCCAACTGATCGAAGGCATATAATCGGCGATAGTCCTCATTTCACAGAGATAAATTTTACCCCAAAAATATTCCAGAAAAACATCCCTAATTTTCAAAATTATTTAGCAGAAAATTTTCACTTTTTTTGTCCCTGGAATTTGTATTATCCGATTTATCCAAACTCAGTTCTTACCGATTTCTCCGCGCAACTGCATCCCGGCGGGCACTGTTCTCCTTGCTGTTGTTGATCTCTCACCTTGTCATTGCTTTCCTTCGCCCCATGAACACTCAAACCAAGTAGCAGGACAACAACGACAACAACAACAGCAACACGTAGCAGGACGAATAAACGGAACAATGTTGTTTTCGTTGGAAGAGCTGGTGATGAACACATTGGTGGTCGGGAGACATTCTCTTCTTCAAACAACGGTAAGGGGCCAATGTTGGACAACTATCGAGTGCGAGGCAGGCTCATCAGGTTAACTTGTTTTTCCATTTTGCCCTGAGGAGATTTAGCTCATTAGAAAAATTCAATTTTTTGAAACTGACCCCAACGGTGCCCGTGTCCCAACCCCGTTTCCAGACATCCCACACTACCCCCCCCCCCATCTCCGAGATCCTAACGGGAATTATGGAGTTAAAAATGTGATAAACACAAAAGAAAATATAATAAAAGAACATGGCATTTTCCGTCGCGAAAATTTGTGCACGGGGAGGGAGTGGGAACTTGGTGGGGTAATCATTGCCTTGGGCAGGGACGTGAAGTGGGACGGAGGAAGGGAGTGAATTGGACCAGCGAGCCGAGAGTGAATGGGCGGACGGACGGTGAGGAAAAGGCAAAAAATAATTAGAATGGCAAGGGGATGAAGGGACGAATGGATTTGGAGGGAGGGAGGGGGAGTTCCCAATGGGCACCCCCGGGGGCTTTTTGTGTTGTGCCCGCAGGCGACAAAAGGGGCAAAGAGGGGGACGGGGGCCAAGGTGTGCCCGAGGCCCGTCCCAATTTGGCTGTTGTGTGCCCTCTATTCTTCGCCTTACCCTTCCACTCGGAATGCCATCTGCTGGGAGAGGAGAGAGGGGCCAAGAAGTGAAGAAACAAAAAAGGATGGATATATCAATATATTATCCGTGCGGAGATTGAGTTGAGTGGGTGAGGGGGATGGGTAGTTGTCGCCCCCCCCCTCGCTTAAAGTTGAGTGGATGAGCACGGAGAGGCAATGAGAGGGGAGGGGATTAGCTTCTTTGCCCCGGGGAAAGAAAGCGTGAAGAGGTGCAAGAAGAGTGAGTGAGTTAAGAGCAGAGATATGGGAAGGAGGAGGAGAGATGGGAGAGTGATGAGAAGATGGCCATGCCCACACCCAATCCATCTATCACATAGCATTGAGTCTTACCTCACACATATGTACACGCCCGCCGTTGGTGATGATGAGACGAATAAAGACGGATTAGGCTGATAATGGACAGATTGGGGCGGAGGGTGACAACATTGCACCTTTGAGACGAGTCAAAGTTTGGAATTTAACAACTAAAAATTCTAAAGTGACTAAATAAAAATGGCAAAAATGCACATTGAATTGTTTATTTTCTGTTTCGTCAGTTCTTTAGTTGTATGAAAGTTGACAATTTGGTGGTAGATCCGCTTTGAGTTCCTCCAAAATCTTTTTGGGCTCCCATACAGCGGGAAGATCCCGAAGGGTCAGCGATTTCAACAACCTCCAAAAATCAGATTTCAATTATGTTTCTTCATATGAAATGCTTCGATAATTTTTACCTCAATTTGCGCAGATTTCTAAGCCCCGATTTGGTCACTTTGGGACACGACTCAATGTGAAGGGTCAGCAAACAGTCGGAGACTGCATCAGACATCAATTCGAGCCCCTTATCCTAAATCCCAATATAAATTAGTTGTTAATGTATTAACGGCTTAATAAAATGACCCTCAACGACTTGCAGCGCACAAATCGCAAGTCCTGAAGATGGCGGAGACCACCAAAATGGCGACAGCCCCTTCCGGTGCTAAATTTTCGTTCCGTCTGCCATTTTTATTGGATAAGACAATACACTTACATGCTCGCATCTGTAGCATCAATTGCGACCACATGGACTTGGCCAGATTCCTTGCGAGGATCCAATTCAGATGTGTATGCTTGGAGTGCGTTGTAGTCGGAAAAAATGTGCGGTGAACGATCAAACCTAAACGTTGTCAATTTGATGAGAGCAGTACTTCACTTTTTCTCGGATTACTTCACATTTCCCTCACACCGTACAATCCACTCCGCAGCTGCTCTGTCGGCGCCAATCTCCTCCACTCTGGCCACATCATAACTAGAGACGGGATACATGGGTTTAAAAGCGCGAAACATAGAACAAATTAAATTTGGCAAATTCGGATCTTATTTTCGTGTGTTAAGTCATTCCCATATTCCCTTCCTTACGTTTTAAAAAATAAGAAATTGAAAGTATAAATGCTTACTGATTGAACCCTTCGATAAGTCCCAGCAACGCGTGTGCATCAAATCGTCGAGAGGCAAATATTCGACTTAGATAGCGTGACATCTAATATTTTTTCTAATATTCGGATTTTCAACTAATTGGCGAAAATTCATTAACTAATAATAAAGATATGTATATACAAGAAAAGTAAATTAAGGACCGATTTTAACAAAAATTTTAAATCACATGCTAAAAATAAAATTTGGGAAAAATTGAACAATCAAGCATAATGCAAAAGTGTTTAAGAATCATCAGGTTCGTCCGTTTTCTTGTACAGCACCGTTTTGCATGTCATTCTCCTCCTCCCAATCTTCCTCGTCCAAATCTGCTATCGGGAAACGCAATATGGCCGCAACACCTGTCTACAAACAAACAAAAACTATTTTAAAATGAGATCAAAAAAGGAAATTGCTAACCAATTGGGTTAGCTGCTCTCCAGTAACATGCATACTTGAGAAAATCAGCACTGTTGCTCCCTTAATGAGAAAAGGAAAATTTGTAATTACTTATTATTCATTTCCTTCGTTCAGTCTGTTTACACATCACAAACCTGGTACTTGATGCTTTCCACCAGATTGACATACTTCCGCCTTTGGGATATGTCCTTGGATCTAAAACATATTTAAATTTTGATCCAAATTAAGTTCGTAACCAATTACATACCTGAAAAGTGAATCGGACACCATCAATGTATCAATGGACTGTTGTTCTCGAGCGTGGATGACATGTCTGTACCCGTAAACAGCTCTTTGCGGATCGGTGCACATCAGCTCCAGAAATGTGTTAAATGTTTTCACCTCATTTTGTGCCTAAAACCCATATTCAATCGTACTATGTAAAATTGGTAAATTCTTGCCTTTGTGTCGCTTAACCTCTGACTCACGCAACTGTCGGACAACACTTCCTTCAGTGCATGCTTGAACCCGCTGGATGAGTGGACAAGTAAAAATTTCCCTTTGTGAGGTGCAAACTGCTGCTTGAGCCCTTCTCGTTCAATGTATTGCCAAAAATATTCCATAAATTGCTCACGCAGGAAACCCGGACTAGCCACAATGACGCATTTGACGATCTGCACGTTGAATGAGCAATAAACTAGTTTAATTGGTTGAACAGTAAATAAAAAGAAAACCTCCATGTTCACATGTCGAAGGAAGGCTACGCATATGGCATTCAAAAAGGAATTCAAACTTTTGTCATGTTGTTGACATAATCCTTTTCGTTTCCGCGCAATCTGTTGAAAATTTAAGTTGAATCTATTAGAGAAATAAATGAAAACCTGCATATCTATTTTGGATTTAACCACCGTCATGGAAGAGCTAATCAGACACACATTTGCCAAGCCTTCATGCATAACCTGAATTTTTTAAATAAAAACATTTGATTTTAAAGAGATAGATAAATAACGCACAATCCCCGCTACGTCTGCTTTATTTGCAATATCAGCGCAAAGATCCAATCTGTGGAGATCCATCGCATCCCAACAGGATTTCTCCAGAGTAAAGGTACGATTCAATTCCAGATCCAATGTGTGATAGGCCCCCAGCTTAATTTTAAAATAGCAAAATGGAATTATAAACAATCCATTCTTATAAATGCCACCTTAACATGCTGGTTTTCCTGAACGTTTTTGCCTAAATAGTAAACCTATTTTATATTTCGGTCTCGGATAAGAAGCAGCAGAACCTTTAAGATGAAGTGTGCACACACTGGCATCAAAATCAATTGTTTCCACGACTATCGTGAGAGTTCTAAAGTCTGAAGTGGTTTCTTTGGATTGGATAGGAAAATAATAGTCAAAATCAGGACTGCATCATATAACCCAAAAAGGCGCTATTCGCCACTTAAAACAAAATATTTGCCCTGAATTTTTCAAAACAAAATAATATAACTGAGGATTTCTTTTTTACCCAAAATTTTTCATAGTTACGAGCTTCCGCGTCTAATTTGAGATAAAATTCATACATTTGCAAACGATGGCTTGTCTTTGATCCAGTTGCTGTTTCGTTGGTCACTTTCCGCATTGTTGAACTTCGCACCACATCACCTAACCGAACCTTAAAAAGTTAGTCCCAAGTTTCAATAAATTTTACAATAAATACCAAGTTGTAGACATGCCACATGTCCTCTTCCTCCTCGCACATTAAACGGACGAATCTTCAAAAATCATTTTAAAATTCAAAAAGGATATTTATTCAATTTGATTTGCATACTCACCCCGAAGAATCTTTCTGCAATCCGCGCTTTAATATTCTCATGTTGTTCTTGAAACTTGAGTAGTTTGATTTTTATAAATTTTTCTGTAAAGTAAGTTCTATTGTGTAAGAATACGTAGTATGAAATGAATGGACATAATATTAGAAAAAGTAACAAAAACCGTAAAAACCATAAGCCAAATCATAAAGTCAAGGCACAATTACAATTTCCATCTATATATTCTATAATATGTAGATATCATAGTATAGATTATAGAATAAACTGGAATTTGCAAAACAAAAGGCTTAAATTTTTAATTTTCACAAGATCTCTTATTTTCTTCCTTTATTTATTTGATAAAGGGATAAATAAAGCAAGAATGATACCATTTTTGGTACTTATTCATATTCATTCATTCATTTTTTCTATTTTTTAATCTATTTATCTAGTTTAGGTCCGCTTTTTTGGTCGATTTTGCAAAACCAAAATTTCAAGTCCACAATTTTTTCCCAAAAAGTGGTTCCAGTAGCAGTAGGTAGGTAAAATTTTACGGTGAATCCAACGGTGACTAGTTTTTTTTAAATTTCTGACCCTTAGCTAGGCCTAGGCCTCGGATTTTCAAAAAGAAATCAAAATTTTTGTGTTAGGGGTGCAAAAAACATTTTGTTGTGTGAATAAAATAAAAACTATATTTTTTGAAAATTTTGAAGTCTAGGCTTAGAGGTAGGAATTTTCGAAAAACAGAGGCCTACTAGTACTCATATATTTATTATGATTCATCCATTTTCCAACCAACTATGCAATTGCATTTGCATTGTGTCAAGGCGCTAAAATTGATACTTAAATAGTCAATTGTAAATTTTAGCTTTTTTTCCTTTTTTTCATCAAAAGCTTAAATTCAAAAATCAAAACCAACAAAAAAAAAGTTCATCGCTTCGAGCGAGCGGCCATGCGAAAGCCATAAGGCCATGCGAATGAAAAATTTTCACTAATCCAGATATCATTTTGCTTTTGTGATTTTGTCAAAATTTAACTTCCAATTATCATCCTTACTTATTACTTAGCCTTTATTGAGTGTTTTCTATTTTCGTTCTATTAAACAAAACATACCATTTTTGCACATTTTTTATGTTTTCCCACATTTAACCAGATTTCAGCTTAAAAAGATGGAACATCCGGTTAATTTGGACGAATTTCTTAATGCAGTCAATTTGGATATGTTTGTTTATGAAAAACGACTTGCGACGTATGCCGGAAGATGGCGTTATGATCAGCAGAGTGGAGCGACTTGCACTGCGGAGAAGGTTAATATAATATATTTTATGACGAGAACTCAAAAAGTTCTCCAGAAGTCATCCTCTATTTCATCACCCCAACTAGAGTATGAGCCAGGGGTGTACCGAGAATTTTTTTGGGAGAGGCAGAAAATTTTTGGCGCGGCGACCTTTTTTTTATTCGCGCCGAAAAGTCGATTTTTAAGGGAGTTTTTTGGTAATCTCATCGAAAAGTTGATTTTTAGGAGTTGTATTTTTAGTTTGATGGTTAAATTTTTTCACGAATTTTGAAAACACAAGGTGGACCCTATTAAAAGATTTTAATTTTTGACATTTTGGGGGGCAGCTGCCTCCCCATGCCGCTGCATCGGTACGCCCCTTGTATGAGCGGAATAGAAACATCTTATGCCGAACGGCACTTATGCAATTTAAGTCCGCTTTGATCAAATTTTTTAACCTTTTTGTTTTATTTTCCAATTCAAAATCGCTTTTTTAAGGGTTTTATAAACTGCATAAGTAGCAGCCGAACTATTATTTAAGTTGTAGCAATTTAGATGGCTAAAGCAGGTTTCTATTGTACAGGCAAGAGCAAGAAATCCGATTCTGCCAAATGTTACATTTGCCAACATGAATTGCTTTGGGATCCTGAGGATGATCCATGGTCAGTTTGTTCATTTCTCATGAGTTTGATTAAATAAAAACTTTGTAGGGACGAACATAAGAAACATCGTCCAGATTGCATGCTAATCAAGATTGGCAAACAGGATGAGGAATCGTTAACGCTTTCTGAAACACTTAGTTTGATGGCGTATGTCTACAGCACCAGACAGGTTCGATAATTTGTAATAAACAGAACTTTTACATTTTTTCGGACACAACTTAAATTTTTTATTTTAAGTACTGCTACGTGGAAGAGGCAACAGCCGATTTGAACGCATTGATGGATCGTCTGATTCTAAACACAGAAAAAACGATTGGATTATAACTTAGATTCTTGCTGTATTTGATTTTATGCATTTGTTTTGCTTAAGAATGAACCATCCATGGATATTGTATGACCTTAAATTTTGTGTTCTTTAGATCGATAGCCATAAAAAAATTATTTCCAAAAAACCAAACACTCCAAAATCCATATTTCTCAAAATACCGGTGCAAAAAGAAATTACTTTAAAAGCAAGTGTAGTTAGTAATAACTAGTTTAAAAAGCGAAAAAAAGAAATGGAAATGGCACAAAAAATTAAGCCCCCTACGGGTCTCGATCCCGTGACTTTCAGATTAAAAGTCTGACGCTCTACCAACTGAGCTAAGGAGGCACTGAACGGGTGTACATTTATCATCGTAATAAGCGAGCAAAAAAAGTCGTCAGTCTGTTACACAACAAAGGCAATGAATGAACAAACAAAATCGTTGAATTCACAATAAAGGCAAAAAGATTCGTTGAAAATATAAAAAACGCATTTATCTTTTGCATTCCCATTTTCCACCCCTTTTGGTTATGAAATGTCCCATTTTCATAACCAAAGTATGGAGGACATCTGAGTTTTCAGAACTCGAAAAAACATAACTTTTCAGAACCCGTTTACTTCATTCAGACTCCCAATTTCGAGTAGCGTAGCGGTGAATGGCACCAAATTTTCTTGACCTTTCTATTGAAAACCCGAAATTTACCTTAGGGACAGGCAAGTGCCCCCTTTTTGCATTAAACTCGCCGAAGCTTTCCCTGCGCGACTAGAATATGTTGCTGGATTGACGAAGATGTGCATGGTGCAGGAAATTAAGACTGTATGAGAAGCATCCTTTTTACCCACATTTTTCGTTCATTGATATAATTGGATACCGAAATATTAAGTAGATTCTTCTTCATAGATTTAAAAATTTGTGAAAAAAGTAGTTCCAGTGGGCTTTATGGTATGAGGCCCATAACCAGAATTTTTCGGTGAAGGCAATTCTTTAGGGGTATATTTTCAATTTTGAGCGGATGGTATTCCTACTCGAGCGTATGGTATATTTTGCTCGAATTTGTCCTGTATAAAATTCAATTCAAACTCAATCTATTCCAATTTAACAGCATTTTTCATGTTTTTATAGCTCTGTTGTTATTATTATTACATAATTTATGTATATATTTTCCATTTTCAAATCACATTGAGGGTTAAAGTTACACAACCGCCTTTTCAAGTGAGATGGGCAAAGAAAAAGTGTAGAAAGTGTGATTGCAGAAGACAGATAAATGCGGTAATAACAACATTAATAATAGGCGCGGTTAATCAGGATTTGTGTATGGCATCCGCTTTTCATATGTATGATATATAAGTATGTATGATACTAATAGGGTGTTATCACATCACTGCCTACATTAGTATATGTTCGGACATCGAGACCAGTCTTGAGCAACCTTGCAGCGCCAGTACTCATCGCCCCTTATCACATGGATTACGGAACCCGTGTTTGCATCCTGCGCCTTGTGGAACCAACGAGCGCGATATTCGTCGGGTTGTTGATCTGAAACGAAATTAATTAAATCGTTAATACCGCGCTGTTGTAAATTTTGTTTTGCTGTTAATAGAAATCGTTTTATTTTTTACTGGTGATATGTCTTTTAAAAATAAAAAATCTTACTGTTATTCATGGCTCTCTCAGCTTCAGCCTCAGCTTTCCTGCGCACTTTCCTTTGCTTCTCCTCAAGTTGGTTCTTCCTTTTATTCGCTTCGTCCCAGTTCCCATCTTCCATTAAGCGCTGATCTGGCCTATGCCTGGAATCGGTGGGCGCAACGGAATTATCCGGTTCATTCATTTCGATGGCCAGTCTAGTGAAGAAGAACTGAGAAGCATCTCCACTGAAACAAAAATATCAGGATGAGTTTAAAGCATAATTAAACTAAACCCATACAGTGGTTGATTGGCCTTCCATATTCTTCTCTTTTCACCAGTGTGTATCACTATCCGACCCTTTTCATCGTTTTGGTAAGTAACCGCGGCAAGATTTATGTAATTGTCCCAATAGCCTTCAAGACAGAATCGTGCATTGCCTTTTCTGTCAAAAACAACCCCTTCTACCTAAACAAAGTAATAAAGAGTAAATTTTGATTAACGATCTCTTTACCTTCCTAGGTTTATTGGTCGAAAAATAGCTGTAGGAGTGGAACTTCAGGACAGCTCGTTCACCACCGGAATGATTTACAACACACTTTAAAAAATAGTGCAATAGTCGTATACTTCCATAATACTGTTAAAACATATGAATTTAACCAACCATTTCACCATGATTATCGATCCACAAGCGTCCGACAATGATATTATGCACTGTTGTTGTAACCTTTTGGAATGTGCAATTTGCTTTTCCATCACGAAACTTCACGTGAGTATGCCCAGTCGGAATCACACTCAAATACTTGCCACGAAACCTTGAACTGACCAAAAACTCCTAATAAGAAACAATGTAAAAATTTTGAATTTCAACGGTCTAAACTGTACTTGGTGCAATGTCCAATTTACACCTTCCACATGATGTGCTGCAGCTGGCGGATGGTGCGAAACCTAAACAAATAAATGTCAGCTGGTAGACAGAGGCTAACGATTTTATCGCTTGTTAGATTAACCGGATATTTAACTAATTCGGTCATGTAACGGATTTCTAACAGCCTTAAACTGATTAATAATGAACAATTTCAGGACAAACCTGTTCAACCAATGAACGCCAGCCAAGATCAGCTCTCCGATCAAATTCAAACGTCTCTCCCAATAATGGATTGAATGGTTTCGTAGTTCTTTTTGCAGTTGCGGAATAGCAACTGACCGCAAAGGTGGCAATGTAAGCAAGTCTCTCGCATATGTCTATCTTCTCTGCCGCTCTATCGATTAGATACGAGTACTCCAAGTCCTCCGTAATTCGCTGGAGCATGGAAAGCGGCTCATTGAAATTCACCTTTTAATTTTTATCATGGTTATGCTATTGCACTAAATTGATGACTAACCGGCACAGGAATTCGGGTCAATTCCTTCCCAATACAGTTACGCATTATAGACCACAAACTAAATAAAGCAGTTTTTTACGCAATGGGTTTAATTTGATTTTTTAGGTTACTTCAATCCGTGAGAATCCGGTTTAGGTGGAATGCATGCACGTCTTCGCCTGCTGTCCGATTGATTTTGAAGGACTACAGGTCGTGTATTCTCTGAGTAATGAGATAGCTCGGACTAAAAGGGACTATGATCTTCCAACTTCATCAGAGCACTCAAAAAACGTACCGAGAAGTGCAAAGTGCATTTCTGGAAGTCGAACTTGTTGTTCATTAAGGAGCCTGATGTTGATTTGCCCATATTGTCCTCAGCTTCCCTAACGCTTGCTCCTTCTTTGTTCTTTTCCTCGTTCGTCAGTTCCTCCAAATTGTCTGTCGCGTCGTGAAAGGTCTCTTCGTCCTCAGCCCCCTGCTGTTGTTGTTCCCCTTCTTCTTCTTCGTCTTCGTCACTTTCTCCCGGTGTTTCTCCTTCTGCGAATGCTAAAAAATTGTTTTGTTTAAAATGGGCAAACACTTCAAAAGTATGTAATCGAATGGACGTAATATTGTTAAGATGCTGTTAATCTATTCTCCAATCTCTCTCACTAAGGTATTGTGCTGCTGTTATAAAAATTTATCGCTGCTTAAGCACTATCGACCTACTGAAAGGCAAGATTGGTTAGTTTTGTTTGAATAGTTAGTAACTGGTTGGTTAGTGGTTGTAAATGGATGTGCAAATTGGCGGATAATCCATTGCAACAAAGCGCTTTTTGTATGAGTCAATCGATATGTAAAAGGCGAGAATGAGAGAGAAAATAAGAAAATAGGCGAGAATGAGAGAGCAGGAAAAATAGAATTGCAGTGTTTAAGTGAGTGCGAGAATTGGTGGATGGGGATGGAATGGATGATAAAATGTGTGAAAATGACAAAACAACAACAAAAAACGAAGTGGTAAAGAAAACATTCGATAAGACAAAAATGACAGGTTTGTTGATGCTCTCTATGTCGCCATTTCAAAATAAGTACCATCAGTTTTTCTGACGACAAAAACCAATTTCCTAAATGCATAGGAAAATAATATTAACCTCTGTGGAGTGAAATGATTGGTTCACAACAATGAAATTCTATTTATATGCTCTAATTTTGAACTTTAATGGGTGTATTTATACAAAATCATAAGGCCAACATATGTACGCTGGGAACATGGGAATTTAATAATTTAAGCATGATAAAGCAAAGAAGCCGGTAAGCAATAAGCCGAAGAAAGCTCCGTAAAAACCATAGTTGGATTTTAAAGCCCGATACATACACTATCCCTTCCCCTTTGGTAGAGTTTAAGACTTATATTCTTTTTTTCATTTGAAAAAGTTAAATAACAGACGAGGTGTCTCCTTTGATAATTCAATCAGTTCGCCAGATAGATTTCCACTTGCCAATGTTATGTAAGCATCTCGTTCCAATTGTGAATGTTGTCTTCCAAGGATTTTATATTGCCTTTGAAGTTCCGCAAATTTATCATTTTGAGAATTGGCAAGGCGTAGAAGCGCGTCATATTCATGCTTATACTTTTTCAAAATATCATCCGTGTTCTAAAACACACCAAAAATTCAATGAATTAATGATATTTACACCATTTTTCGAAATTTTGGTCTTACTTAGAATAGAAGAATGGCACTTATCTGTATTTGGTTGTCAGTTTTTCAAAATCTCTTTTGTTAAGTAAATTGATTTTTGTCTAGAAGATAATTGTAACTTATAAGCTTGTAGCTTAAAACTCTCCACTCATTTAACTCTCTCACTCAATTATTTAACTTTTAATTTGAATACCTTTACAAGAGCATCTGCAAATCTTTTAACCCGTTCAGCTTTCTCGGCACATTTTTTGGCTTCGGCAGCACTTGAATGTCCAATTGCATAATGCGAAAATTCATCCAATTCTTTGCCTTTGATAACAAATCCTTATTAATGATAAAGATAAGGAGTGAAAAAATTACTTAATTTAACACCAAGAGATCGAACCGACACTGACAAGGCATTCAAATCCGCAGTAGAAAGTTCTTTAAGATCTTTTGTTTTGAGTAGAAAAAGCTGGTTTTCATCTTCATCATCCTCAAGCGCTGAAGCCTTTTTTATTGCTCGATGTTTGGCATATTCTAGTGCTTTAAGCCATTGTGAGCGATCAATCTTAAATTGAGATTCATCAATCACATTCTCAAAGTATGGTTATCGATTGCTATGATGCCACTAGTTTTTCAACCAATTTCAATTCAAAATTCATACTGTATGAGTATGACAGGCGTGATCCTTACTAGTTGTCATCTGCTTTTTAAAACCACAAAGATTTTTTGAGAAAAATTTGAATTCTGTTCACTGTAACTTTCTCTTGTTTACTGGTCCATTACTTAACTAACTACTAATTCCGTTAAAATAACCTCATTAGATGCTTTAAGGTGAAATGATTGCGATGATGGTGCTGTGATGATCTTAAATGTTGAATAATATCCACTAGTAAGGCCATAACAGAGAAGTGTCAAAACAAACCAGGCTATTGTTCCCGTCGCTTTGATTACTGTGAATGTTCGCTTCACGCAAATTAATATAGCCTCGACATGCCCTCTTTACTTCAGATGGATTTCTATGAAATATGCAATTAAATGAGGTATGAGGCATCCAAAAGTTAAATTAATAGCACTTGTGGGTTGTGATGAAACCATTTACTTTTTTGTTGAAACATATAAATTTTCTGCTGAAAATACTAGATAACATAACATGGGTTCTCGAAGGATCACAAATCTGGCGTTATACTCATTATCAGTTCCAGTTGTCTGTTTTTAATCAAGCAACAACCAACCAAAACCCACCACAAGTTACTTCCCATAAAACAAACCTATAATAGCTTAGTGTCCCAGCTGCATCAAGCACAAACCATCGTTGACGATATCCCCTTACATAGTTTGTCCATTTATTCAGCCATCCTGCCTTTTCGAAGTTGTAATTGTTATCCTTGTCTCGATTGTTTCGGATCACGCCAGAACTGGGGGAAGAGCTACCGGTATCGTCTCCATTGTTGTTTGATGAACTGCTCGATCTTTTCTTTGACATTTTAAGTCTGTTCTGATGCATAAAATTACGTCTTATTACACATCTAGATGTCTTATGTTATATTCTGTCTGTAATTGGATTAAAAATGTAGTAAATAAATAGTACACAGCATCCCAGCTTCCCTTTGAACAATGAAACTTTTATTTTATTTTTTTTTATTTAAACCTGCAAACGGTTTAAAATGTCCTAAAATGTAATAATTGGTTTAAAAACACTGTAATAAAATTGGTTTAAAAACACTAAAAGTGGTTTAAAACCACTTTTTTCCTTTTTTGTACGTTTTTACGTTTCAACAAAATCGATTTTTTATACCTAAATTTAGGTAAATTAAACCAAAATCCTCAAAAATCAAAAACCATGCAAAAATGGCATTTCGTCACACCAAATGACCAAATCGCAAAAAATTACAAAAAAAACTTTAAAGATGATTATTTTTAACGTGTTTTGAGCATTTTTTTGGCTAAAAATAGCATTTTTTGAATTTTCTAAAATTGCTTAAAACCACTCAAAAATGGTTTTAAACCGTTTTTAAGCATATTTAAGGTAGTTTCTGGCTGTTTTAGGGGGTTTCTGACCGTTTGCAGGTTTAAACACAAAAATATTTTGAAAAAGAGCAAAACTTTTTTTGGCAAAAAAATCGACTCACTTTGGCAAAAACAAATAAAATACTCAGAAATTACTCAATTAATATAAGAGTGGATGTTTGAAGCACTGGTATGGTAGAGTGCTCACTCCCGATTCTTTTTCCATTCTTATTACTTTACAATGATATGAAAACGCAAGCAAAGGAACTAACATTGGTTTGTTTGTTTCCCGTTTTATTCCGCTCCCATATCTGGGTGTTGGTGACTAATCAATCCATTATTTCATTCGGCAGTATCTAGCAATTACAGAACCGGCGAAAAATTATACTTTTGTTTCCAACTTTTCAATTTATTTTTTTGAGATGGGAGGGAG
>JAQIYK010000181.1:0-18234 GCA_034700465.1 Rotylenchus robustus
CAAACAACCAAAAAACACAAACAACCAAAAACACAAACAACCAAAAAACACAAACAACCAAAAAACACAAACAACCAAAAAACACAAACAACCAAAAAACACAAACAACCAAAAACACAAACAACCAAAAACACAAACAACCAAAAACACAAACAACCAAAAAACACAAACAATTAAAAAACACAAACAACCAAAAACACAAACAACCAAAAAACACAAACAACCAAAAACACAAACAACCAAAAAACACAAACAACCAAAAAACACAAACAACCACAACACACAACCCAATCATCACAACACAATCATTAATTCATCCATTTATTTATTCGGCGAAAACAGTAAACAATATCAGACAAAATAAAAATTATGATGATAATCTCACTGTAAAACTGGGTACTGTAAGCACAAGGTATAAGTATATTTGTGTTTTTGGCTACTGTAACAAGTGGCCAAGTTCCCTTGGCGATGTACAAATGGCACTTTCAGATACGACCACGCCCCTTTTGTTCATCAGAACAAACGGTCCGAACCACCGCTGGTCCCCCCTCCTCCCATTTCGCTGCCGAATGTCTCAAACTTTGAGTATCCAAAATCGAACTGCTCCAACACATATACCTAAAATGTTTGTTTAATCCCTTAATCTACCATTATATTTTAAAATATTCCCCACATATCCCCTCTTTTTCGATTATGAAAATCCTCGATTTTCTGACCCGAAATTGGGACACATCTACTCGTTTATTTCCCAAACCAATAATAATTTACATTATCGCTGATCAAAAGTCGAAGTTCGGCCGGAGGATTTGTGATCACCTGAAAAATATTTTTTACAATTAATTATTGGAATTTTTGAGCAAAACTCTGACATATCGCTTGTTGGAGTCCAGCGAAGCTTGGTCATGCAGTCGGTAGAGCCCAATGCACAGTTGGCCGTGCTTTTTTAGCGCAATACTAAACAGGTCGCCGTAAGTGGAACCCGTCTGAAAACAAAAACAAAAAACGAATGTTTTTTGTTAAATATATATTCATTAATCAAACAACGCACAGTGATGCCTTCGTATGGCTGGTCGGCAAGTGCAATTTGTGCAATTCGGCACCGGTCCCGATTGCCAAGTGTCTCCGGTGTACTGTAGCCACCTGCATTTGTGAACAATATACCTGTCTGAATCCTTAACGTCTGTCTGTAAGAAAACTCGCTCCAATTGCAAAAATCTGTTTTTTACACTTTTAGTTTATTTACCATAAATTCCTAATTTTGGTTAAACCCTTGACTAAATATAACAGTAAATTGCAAGTTGCAACTAACCCCTCAGTCCCGCCCCTTCGGCCAAAATCAGCTCCAACTCGGGGGTGGCTCCGCCTGTGACCAGTGTCCGGATCAAAGTCAGCGCGGAGTCGTTGAAGTAAGTGGTGGACATCAGCGAGTCCAGCACCGAAATGGCAAATGCTGTTCCGCAAGCAAATGGTTGGGTCAGGTACAGTTCCGTGTCGGGCTGAACAAATGATTAATTTCCCACAAAAATTGGTCAAATTACATCGTCGTCGTCATCCTGGTCAAGAAACTGGACATTGGAGTCGTTCACTAAATATTTTTTAAAGAATTACTAAGTTGTCTATGTTTGCGAATAAATCACAGAATAATTGAGTCAAAAATTCAACCAACCCAATTCGGTGATCATCGGCACATTTGTTCCGCTTCGAACGCCCATTAAGGGCCTCTTAAAAATAAAATGGCTAAAATGACTGAACACTGAACCATACAGACAACAAAAGAACAATAATAACAACAACAACAACACCAATACAGTAGTACCAAGAATAAATACAGTACCTGCCAGAACTGTTGCCGTACAGCAGCTCCACCCGAAGGCATGCCCTGCACAATTCTGTGCATTGGCACTCCAATGGCGAGAGTGTCGTCAAACTTTAACCAATTGTTATTTATTCTTTTATTATTTGTTTTCCCCCACCTGCATTGCTTTGATGTTCAGTGATGCCAGAATGGCCTCCTTGTCCGCCAATGTGGGGTCCTCGTTGGGGTTGGGAATTCGGGCGGACACAATCACACACATAATGCACTAAATCAAAGATTTCCAAAAATTTATTAATTATTATATAAAAACAAAATTGAATATTTTTATTTTACCAAGTTGATGTTGACGGCTCGAAGGTCAGCGCGCGAAAGGGGATTGCCCTAATGAAATAATAAAATAATTATAATAAATAAGTAAAGTAGTATTTAGTATTTAATATTGAGCTTATTACTGATAAGCTACAATAGGCATAATATTAGCTAAACATATTAATCACAAACATTGAGAATGGATATCTTTGGAAGATTGTGCAATGTTTTCCACTCGTGCCGTAGATACCTGTGCCCAGGGATTGGGGTGTCAATTCACCATAAATATTCATTTTATTGAGAAACCACATTCTAACACTTTTTGCATGGAAGGGACCAAAGTTTTAGGAAATAACAAACGAATTTTTAAAAATTTCAATTTGCCGGTTCAGATGATTTGTTTTTTACCCAATTCTCGGGATCCTTTCAATTGTGCAATTTCCCCCAAAGTTCGTATCCTTCCCGTCATTATCCAACTCACTCGACATCCCCAACGATCACAATGTGCTTCAGCTCGTGGTAGTGAAAATTGGAGGCACGCAAGGGCATGATGAAGTTGCGCAGTCCGATCAGTGGCGAGTCCTTGTCGGCGAACAGGCAAACCACCACATGGCCTTAAGAAAATAAAATTATTTGAACAATAAATTAAATTAAATGTCACCATTGAGCACAGTCATCGCCGCTTGGTTCCGATCCTTAACATTCAAAAATGGCATCGAATATTCCGATTAATGCTTTTGGGTAGGGCCCAGAAAAGGCGGTGGTACACGCCGGTGGTTAAGATCTTTTCGGTTTGGCACAATTATCCGGAAATGGAAAAATAAACTGCCAATTTTGTGATTTCTATTAGGTGTACTCTAACCACACACTCACTGATTTTGGTGCTGTTGTGGTTTCCGGATGTTCGATATCCGATTAAACCTTTCTTTTTTTTAATTAAAATATTCCAAAATATCCGATTGCTTAATTGCCGGGTTGAGCAAACCTAACAAACACTACATACCAAAATGCACTCTTCGATGCTCCGAGCCGGACACCTGAATCCGAAAATGTGTCACAACATTAAAAACATTTGGGAAACTCAGTGGACCAGTGGAACATTCCAGTGGAGTCGTATTTCATCTCTTGCTGTTCGAAGATGTCCGCACCACCTCGGCCCGGGTCAAAGTTGACCAGTTGGCCCGCCCTGGGCTGGACTCCAAGAGTTCTAAAACAGAAAATTAATTAATATTCAATAATTATGTTAAAATCGAATTTCAAATCCCCACAAAATGTCCGGATCGGAACGTCCTAAAAAGCCATTGTTGACACGCTGAGCGCTGGGATTGTTTGCGCCGGTCACGGTCGACGCTGAACATTTTATTTTGTCAATTCCAAATTGGAAAAAGGCAAAATCAGACCCCTCTTCATCATAGCTTTGCCGCCCTTTCGGAACAACGACAAATTTTTACATTTGCACTTTTTGATCAGCGATACGTCGTAAACATCGGCGTGACAAATTTTGCACCAATAAAAGGCACTGAATATATTATGCTTAAATGTATTAAAGGTTTGTTTTTTTGTTTTTTCTTAAAAAATAAACAAATTTATTTAATATAAGAATGCGTAAATAATATTCTTTGAAAACCCTCCTAATAATCCTTTTTTAATAGTAAAATAATTACACCCAATTTTTTGATATTCAAACAAATTTAGAAACCATTTTTTGGCTAATTTTTAACATTTTTCACCGACCGTTTGACTTCGTCGGCCGACTGGGCAATGAAAAAGCCCTGGGTCTGGGATTGGATAACTGTGCCGGGTCCCGGGTTGATCGCAATGTTGCACTCCTTCTTCTCGTCATCCTTCAGCTCAATGGCCAACAGCAACAGGCCCAGACGGGTGAACAACAACCTGAACAGTCAAATTTAGGACCAATAAATAATAAACAAAAACCAAAGGCCATTCATTCATTCATTCATTCATCAGTTCATTGGTTTGTTTGTTTGTTTGACTGTTTTTAGTAAATGCATTATTAATTTCGCAGAAACAACACAAATTTGGGATTTGGCAGTAGCGTTAGGTAGGTACTAAGAATGGAAATAAGAGGTCAGTCAAAGCATTCGATTTGATTGATTATTAGTAGAGCCCGGTGGGATCGGGACTCCCGGCGGGATTTTTCGGGATCCCACTGTCTGTCCCGATCCCGGTTTTTTGAGTTTTCGGGATTTTTGGTCCCGAAAGTCCCGATCCCGTCAAATTTAATTTCTAATCCCGGTCCCGAATCCCGGTCTTCGAACCGGGATTTGTTGGTCATGATTTGTTTTAAGATTTTTGGTTCATTATAAATTGTAATTTTGTCAAAAAAAATAAATCAAAAAGGTTAATTACGATGGATCGATCATCAAAAAATTACTTAGCCGCCCTTTTTGGGCGATGATATTACCTTTTCGGGATCCCGTCTCCAAAAAACGGGATTTCTGGGATTACGGAATTTTCGGGATTTTTGGTCCCGAAAATCCCGATACCGTCAAAGCTAAATCTCGATCCCAAATCCCTATCCCGGTTTTTTTCAAAATTCCGGGCTCTAATTATTAGCATGGGCACATCAGTACAAAATAAGTACAGTAAGAAGTATAGATTTAATACTGTGGGTTGTAGCAGGACGACGAGTTTAATAAATACCGCAATCGTCTTGGGGATGTGAACATATCCAAGCAGTTGTTGTTAGAGCATAATAATAAGCCAACAAATCATCACAATCATCCATTCCATTCCAATTCCAACTCACTGGGCCGCGTCCGGGAAGCGCATCCCGACGAAGGAGTGGGAAAGAGTTTCCGTGTACATCTCCATGCCGGCACCGCACAGGTACAGAGACAGCCAGTCCGGGGTGTGCTTGGACTGAAGTAGGGAGGTGGAAGGAGAAAGACGATGAGAGAGTGTGGGAGAGAGAGGGAAAGACGATGAGAGAGTGTGGGAGAGAGAGAGAAAAGTGTGGGAGAAAGGTGATTGTGGATTTATAAAAATTCCTGTAATTTAATTTATAAAAATTCCGCTGTAATTTTATGTATCTTCAGTGTCTAACAATGATAAGAATTGACATTAAAAAGAGAAAAAGGAAGATACATAAGGAGACAAAGTACACAGAAGAGGAGGAGGGAGAGGGGGGAGGGGAAGTGAGAATTAGGAAAAAAGAAAAAACATAATCATATAGTGAATAGGTACACTCACTCTCTAGCATATCGTATTTTCGGACATAAAATTGGAATACATGCAATTAGATTGGTAGAATAAATAATATGGCTATTAAAAAATGGAAGAAAGCAGGCCAAAAATGGACAAAATATATGAAAATTGAAAAAATAGACAAAAAAAATGCATTTTGTAATATATTTGTGGTACGGTATTCTTCGAACAACCAATCAACCCATTCTTTGTTGTTGTTAATTACCATTTTTCTCGATTGTTATCAATCATAATAAGTACTCTTATTACCCAATTACTTAAAACACTTTATTTTCTTTTTAATTCTGTTATTGTTTTGAATTGGTTTTCGACATTATTATTAACGTATTTCCTCTAAATGAGCCCCCTCTAAATAAACCTCCCCCCCCCTCCGGAGGATTGAAAAATTTAATACACGGGGCTAAATTAGAGGAAATACGGTATTCTTTCTTTGTTTGTTTGTTTGTTTGTTTGTGTGTTAATGATGAATAAGAGTTAATTGTTGCAACTCACTCGGCTGCATCGGGAAAACGCATTCCGGCGAAGGAGTGGCTCATTGTCTCGGTGTACATCCAGCAAATGGGAAATACGGTTACTGGTCCCCATTATAATACAGTGTATTAGTTTCGGCAATTGTGAATTTTGTTCCTATTTCCAAATTAATATAATGGCCAAAAAGTGTTTTGAGCATGTAAATGATATGTTGGTACTGTACTCTACTCAAAATCCACATTTGCCGGGAGGCACATGCCCCCCCCCACTTACTCCATTCCAGCACCGCGCAAGTACTCGTTCAGCCATTCCGCCATGTGAGGTGACTGCAAAGCATTGTTATTTTGATTATTGGCAGAACCAAGAACACACAAAAATGTTATTTTGCTTTATTGCGGGAGAGGAGTGGGGCAAAAAATTGGGGTTAGTCAAAAGCCAAAATTAATGGGTTTCCAAACAAAAATTAGACAGGGTCGAAATGGGGACATAGGTACTCTTTAGGACATATTGTACTTGTTGAAACCCAGCACATCTACTACACACCCTGTTTGGTACCCTTCCAATGAGAAAGTGTTTGATAGATAATACAGCAGAAGATGAGAGAAGAGAAACAGTATTTGATTTTGATGGTGGTAGAGAGTAGAGTGTAGAGAGGTACCCGGGATTACAAAAAAGAATAGACCCATTCTGCGCAACATGTTGTCCAACAAAAAGTATGTTACTCAACATATTGTCCAACAGATTGATATTTTGTACAATATGTTGTGCAGAATAAAATGTTGCGCAACATATTAAGCACAATGGCGATTTGTTGAGCAACATGTTGCGCAAAAAGGCGGTTCAAAACGATTTGCTGTTTTTGCCCAATATATTTCATTCTTTGCAACCCCGGGTAGGGTAGAGAGGTAGAGTATGGGTTGAGTTACCGTTTTGAAGGAACGCATTGCAAACAGATTGGCCATCATTGTGGAGAAGCCGGGGGCCAAGCAGGACTGGGCAATGAAGCCGAGCTGAAATGGGTGAGTGATTGGCATTGGCACTACTCGGAAATGGGCTTTATTGTTCACTTTGAGTTCCGCCAAACAGATCACATCATCTCCACGCCGCCAATCCCAGCTGGGAATGTTCAGCAAATAGGCCTGCAACCATTTAATGTAACAATAAATCAATTTGACAGTTCTTACAAAAAATCAAGAAACGAATTGATTTTAAATTTAATTTAAACAAATTAAAATCGACGTTTGAATTTAAGGACAACTCGAATAAAATTTTAAGGACATCTCGACTCGCTGTCTCCCTGTACAATTATAAATGCCTAATTGTCCGTTTTTCTGTTTATATCCAATACTAATCGCCTATTTTTTACGATTATAGCACTGATCTCTAGCAATATCAATTTCGATGTTTATAATTTTATTTAAAAAGTGACTTTGTTGTGGTATTGCATCAGCTGGACAATTACTCGGATTTCGGAGGAGTAGTTCTTGATGGAGATCACTCGCATAATGTTGGCCGCATCCTCCGCGTCCGGGTCCGAGCTGTACTTGTTGGCCAACACCAGACAGGCATCCGCTTCATCAACCTGCAACACAATTACAGTATATACATATTTTAGATACAAAAATGAAGCGAACAAAAAAAGGTATTGGAAATTAAATACCTTCACGCGGGTCAAATCAATTGATTCCATCACGGTACCTAAAAATTAAGGCAAAAACAAATTTTAAAAAAACATAAAAATTTATTTGAAAATTACAGATTTAATTAAATTAAAATTAAAAAAAATAATTAAATTATAAATAAAAAGAGTCTAAAAGTTGCTAATATGCTGCCAAATGATATGATTTGAAAATTTTGTGATAAAAGATAATTTTTGGCGAATGACTGACCAGTGAAGAATTCCACCTTGGTGAAATGTCTCTTAAACAGGCCCTCCAACTCCAGATCCGGCACCACCCGGTGCAAAAACACAACCTCCACGTCAACATCCTCGCGATCCTCGTGCAAAAAGTCTTGCAAAAAGTGTGACACCGATTCGTAGTTGATATGGCTGGACAATTGTTATAAATTATAAATATGATCAGTAAATTCATGATCAGTAATGAGTAATGAGTATTATGATCGGTAAATTCAAATTTCAATTCAAAATGGGTGGAACTTACCCGCACACTACAATGTGCCGTTTCCCGTGTTCGCCCTTGTACTCCCCGCCGTATTTTTGCCGATTTCCGATCAGATCAGCAATTTCGGGGACCTTTGGGCAATTCATAATTATCGAATTGAAAGCCAAACATTTAATTTTTAAATATTTATTTACATAATTAATTACAAATTTAGAATTTTATTCTGGCACACTCACATAGGAAGCAAACATGGCAAGGCCGCCAAGGATGAAGAACACCATGAAAATCCTTCCTGTGAGGAGAGAGATCAAATTAACAACACTGTTACTTCGGTTACAGTATACCCAATACAGTTGTACAGTAGATGTCACCATAGCCTACGGTAGAAATTGTGACGAGCAGGAAGTAAACGCAGTCCGGGTAGGAAATTCGATGTGAATTGACAAAATCCCTGTTGAAAATAGAATTTAAAATATTGAAAAAGGGAATTTTAAAAGATTGTAGTAGTTTTGTCACTGTTCCCCCCACTTCACTCACTTCCACGGATCCCCGCTATTCTCCAGCAAATGGATGACGCCCGCGCCAGCCAATGAGGTTGAGATAAAAACTTAACGAACGAATAAACAAATAAATTGTTTATTAGCGAAAAAGGCAAAAAAGATTGACTTGAAAGAAGTTGAGCGAGGCGAATGTACGAGGATGTTTTGAGAATGTTCAGGTACTGCAGAATGTCGGGCACCGTCATCAGTCTGAGGGCGCGCAAGAAACGGAGACCTTTTGAAATTGAACCGATTAATTACAATTACAAGGGCATTCAGTAAGTGATCCACATCTACTGGTTTAGCAAGCCCATCCGCAACCTGTCCACCTTCCCCCCCCCCTTATCCACTCTCGGCAACCCGACAATTGTGGCATAAAGGAAAAATTTGACCATAACTATTCTATTGAAAATAAATACAGAATCAAACTCAACTACCTATCCCAGTCCCCAGAGGGGGCTGGGGGCGATTAAAGTTTTGTCAATGAGTGAATAATATAGCTTCAGTTTTGGTAAAAATCGGCTTCTTGGCCAATTCTAAACAAAATTATTGCCCAAAGAACATAATGATCTGTAAACATCACTAACTCAAATTCATTTTTCTAACTTTATTTTGAAATATGTTCTGGCCTTTGTTGTGTCACATCCCTCGCCCAATCCCAACTTTTAAAACTCCGTCTTTTACCCAATCGTTCGTTCCCAAACTCAATGTTCAAAATGCTTTCGCTTACCGATCCAATTGCGTTCCAAGTAAATGGAGACAAAACTGGGCGGTATGGTGAAGAAGTCAACGAAAGAGTACCGGTCGAGCAGGAACCACACCTTCACAGTCAAAGGACTTTTTTGGGGATGAAATCAAAGAAAATGGATGCCTTGTCCGAAGCGGCAATGAAGCGGATGAAGAAATAGATGAGGAAAAATATGTTGAAACCTAAACTTGTCAGAACTGAATTTATGAGTGAGCAAAAAAACGAAAGATTTTACCGAGGTCAATTTGTTGGGTGGCACTTTCGCTCCTAAAAAGTCGCTTTTACATTATTTTTAGAAATTAATTTTTTAAAAAACCATGGCACGCAGGTCTCCACTTGGAATGAATCCTTCAGTGTGTCAATGAAGTAAATTACCTAAACAAATAAAGAATTAAATCATTTAAAAAAATGAATAAATAAAATACCAATGAGCCAATTGAAAGCAAGAAGACCAGCACGACCAGAATGCGGCCAGTCATGCTCTGTCCAGAGATCAGTTCACTGTACAAAGGGATTCCATTGGATTTCCTTTTGTCATTTTTAAACTTTACTATCTGATAGCTTTGTTGCTTTACCTTTTTCCTATTATCTCTTTATTTTTCTGCTCTAATTTTTGCTTATTTCGTTCGTTTCATTGTTCCAGAAGTCCCTCCTACTCATTTCGTCCCTTTTTCGTCGATTGGCTTACCCTGCCCAGTCCTTCGCCTCCGTCATCCACCCGATCTGCACTGGCTCCTCCTTGCGCATCTGTTCCGCCGCACTTTTTGCAGCAGCACCACTGCCCAGCTTCAGCCCCTCCAGGTCGTCCGGCGCCGTCGTCGGTACTGGCTCTATCGCTCCGCCTCCCCGTTCGCGTTGTTGGAAGCACACATGGGTCACTATCTGTGATGCCAATGGACACTCTTTCCCCGTTTTTTTGAGGCAGGAGCCCCGCCGCCGAAAAACGAAATTTTCCGGGGGTCCAACCCTAGGTCTTAGTTGCGGACTTACCCTCCAAATGACCACCAACAGCATGGACACGCAAAAGGTCACGATGGAGGAGAGCAGGAAGCACCAATACTTGCGCTGTGGACAACAACAAAGTCAGCCATTCAGGAAGTTCGCCTTTTTATTATTTATTTGTTTGTTTGTTCACCTGCTCCAAACATTTGCGCTCCACCTCGGTCAAGTCCAGATAGGCGCGGGACATGTTGCAGTGCCTGGAGGAGAAGGAATGATCGACACCTTTGGGTGCCATGCCAAAATGACACAAAACTTGACGGAAATTATTAAAATGTTTCTTTAAATTTTATTTTTGATAACAAATTTTGTTCCGCAAGGGGATAAGGGGGTAGCACTCACATTGGCGGGAACCCGTAGTTGGGCTGGTGATGCGAGTATCCGCCACCACCTCCGCCGCCCTTCTGCTGATAGTAGTCGCCCATGGCCAATTTGTGGCCGAATTAGTGGGCCAAATCCAGTAGAAGACGAGAAGCCGAGGTCAACTTTGTCGAAAATTAACCAACCAAAGTCAGTGCTTTGTTGTCCCTTACAATTTGTGTGTTCGGAGGTGACGAAAGTGGATGGGACAGAAGGCGGAGGACAGAGCAGCAAAATAAATAAACTCTGAAGCTAAGCTCTGTCAATGAAGAAAATGGATGAAATTTACATGTTTGGCTCTCAAAAGAGGGGCGGAATTGAACTTGACAGCAAAAAATGGTTGTGGAAAAGCGTAAAAATTCGTTTTTTCATTCTTGAGAGAGGGCACACATATTGCCGAAAAAAGGGAAATGTGGTGGCAGCTGTTGGGAGGCGAATAAAGGGACGGAGAAAGAAACGGTCGGTCGGACGGACGGACGGGACGGATGATGTATGTGAGGGTAATGGGGGAGGGGGGAAAGGGGGGAACCAACCGTAAAATTGGACAAAACAATATATTATTTTGGCCGAATTGCGAGGAGAAAGTGCAGTGGACGGATAATTTGGTCAATATTCCAGTGGGTTGGTCCGAATGGTGGCAAAAATCAAAGGGTGAAAAGGGGGTTGTGTTTAGGGTTGTGGGTGTCACAACTCACAAGGACCGAGGAGACGGGGAATTCGATTCCCCGCCATCCGTTCCCCGCCCCGTCCCCGGTTTTTTTGGCGCAAGGGGGGACGCGGGGGGGGGGGGAATTCCCCGGGGACCCCTGGGAATTTCAAAAACTGCCAAAAATCAATTAAAATTTTGAAAAAAATCCAGGATTTTTGGGATTTTATTTTTCAAAATTGACAATAATTAAACATTTTTGCGATGCTAAAGGCCAAAAATGTACAAAAATGTCTATTTTTAGACAAAAATGGTCAAAATTTCCTTCAAATTTTGTCAAAATTTTTGGGCCGCGGCCAAAACCAATTCCCCGGGTTCCCCGCCTCGTTTTTTTTCAGCGCGGGGGGGGACGCAGGGGAAAATTTGGCCAAAAATCGCCTTCCCCGTGGGACGGGGCAAAACCTTATTAGTTTGGAGCACTGTGTGACGGTGGAGGAGTGTCAGTGCCTGTGCGCGAACAGTCTGTCAACCGGCGGGGGAGGCATGGGAGGGAAGAGGAGATGTAGATGGATATCAAATGACTGTAGATAAACCCCAAAATGTTAAGTAGATGATCCATCCAATGCGCCTCAGCAACCTATTACCATGCCGACCCGACCGGGACTGGGTGCTGAATTTGGACAGCAGACATAAGTACGTTGCTCGAACTGTTCGCAAGGCCAAGCGACGATGTGTTGGAGGAGGGCGAGGAGAAGGGGAAGAAGGAGGCGGGACGAGTCACTTATCTGGAGATAGGAGCAAGAATTGATTGGTTGGATTTGAGAAAAGGCAATCGCACGGATGGTCACCAGTCGCTGGGCAACAACGGATGCACTACCTTCCTCGCGACTCCATTCCGTCGAACAGTACAAGCACACCACCATCTCCTCCAACAAATGGCACTTTGTTTACCAGTAGTCGGACCAGTTCGGGCGGGAGGGGGGATGGGATACGGTAAAAGATGAATAAAAGGTCGAACTCGATCAAAAGCCGACAAAACCAAAATATTCAGGTAAAATATTGTAAAGACCCAATGATAGAATAAGTCGTAAAACATCCAATATGTAAATCACATATGCACATATTATATGGTAATCGCAGTAAATTGACGGGTTGAAATATACAACATATGAATGTCGGTCTTATTTTTGTCTGTTTTTACTCACTCAAATCTTCTTTTAGCTTGACCATGCGAACGGTATGTAACAGAATGATCGCGAAGAGCAAACCCATCATCAGACTCTCGAGCGGTGGAATCTCAAGAAGTGTATGCATTGTTCTCACCGAACAAATCTTTAAGAATTACCTGTAAAACTTGGTGCGCAACATGTTCAGGGGGTACTTCTTCAAGAGTTTTGTTTCCCGCAGAAGAGACTGTGACGACGTTTTCATCCGAAGCCAAAATTGTTAACTTTTTGTCATAGAATATGGCACCACAATACACTCCTATTTCGGCGAACCATAAAAGAAGCTATAAATGAGATTTAAACTAAAAATAGACAAAAATGAACTTGCCATGACTATGGCAACAAAAAAATACGTCCCACCAGCTTGAGATGTCTTGTAATTGATGAAACAAACAATGCATGCGATCTGTAAACACTGGATTTTTTAATATAAATAGTGAATAGACATCGTTTTTTAAATATTTTTCAGTCATTCATACTAACCATAATTCATAGGTGTCCAAGGGAGGGGGGTCAACCCCCCACCTCGATCGAAGATCGCAAGGGGTCTCCCAGTGTGGCGGTAGGTCGATCGCACGTAATCGAAAATTTTAGGGAAATTTGAAAAAAAGATGAAGAATTGAAGGAAAAAGAGGGAAAAATTCATACGATCGACGTTTTCGAATTATAAACAAAAAAGTCATTCGCAAGAGGTTTAAAAAGTTGGAGAAATTAATTTTGGGGCAATTTTTTCTTCAAAATTTTGTTGCGATCGACTTCTTGTAACCTTGGAGATTGCAGGAAAAGTCTCGCACAATAAAATAGCAGTAAAAAATTGATTATTATTCATCTTAAGCAATTTTTCGGGTTTTTTGGTCGATCGCATCCAAAAAGGCCTGCAACAGGGGAGGGGTCAAACGCCGATCGCGAGGCCGGTGGGCGACACCCCCCCCCCCGGACACGTATGCCATAATTCCCTTTTGTAGCCGTTCAAAAAGTGTCAACATTATGAGTCAAGCATGCTAATGGTTTTACATTTTTTATTATTATTTTCCTTCTATTATGTTTTCCCGACACCTTCGAGGCTGTGTTTAAACAATGTATCCTTACCATCTCCAATAAATAAACAGACATTGCCGCATAATCCGACATGGATGCGTATCGGCTGTACAACCATATGTACATGACACCGTACCAGCCGAGGAAGATCATCTTCTGCACCATGATAAAAAGCGACATCGCGGCGACAATGGTGTTAAAGACTATTGGGCCAACCCAAAGCCAGATTGCAGCCTAATATGGATTTAACAAAAATGACAAAAATAAATAAAAATTACATTTGCTTCATTGCCCAGATCAACTTTAGTACGCGTCCTGAAAATGCGACTAATAACGGATGATGGCATGATTTTCACTTCACTGATCCCTCGTTTCTGGTGTAATTAAATGTTAAACGTTTTTTACTCTCCACGGAAAAGTTACAAACAAATGTTTACGAAATAAAAATGATGATTCTGATCAATAAACAAAAATTCGCATTTACTACATCTACATAGATATACAGTATCGGACCAGAGTATAGAATAATTAACATAACATTAACATGTACATATATATGCGTAAATACATAGTACAGACGTGCTTATTTCTTGTTTGACATGACATAATTAGGTATATTCAGGCGCAGTTTCCCATTCACTTTTTGCTTTTGCTCTTTGATTTCTTCTCTTCTTTGGCCTTGGCAGGAACATGAGTGCGTGGTTTCGGCTTCGTGAGTAAATCGATTCTCCGTCGTGACAACCAGGCACGGAAGACAGTGGCCGTGAATATGAGACCGAGGAAGACACTTTCGATAGGCGGCTTCTTAAGGAGAGAGACTTCCATTTTCCGTAAAATTCAGGAAATCAGCAAACTTAAGAATTACCTGAAACACTTGCTTGAAGTCCTTTGATGATTGGGTGGTGTTGTTCCCTTTGATCGATGCATCATCATCAGCTGCCGGTATCATCATCATCAGTTTTTTGTCGCCAAACACAGCACCACAATACACTGCGATCAGACCAAGTGTAAGAACAAGCTAAATAGAATTTATAAGGTGTAAAATCCAGATTTGATTTTTTATACGTACCATAAGAAGCCACGTGATCAGATACAAAGTAGCATTATCCAATGTTTTGTAGTTGACGAAGAAGGACATGGTCACAAACTAGAAAATTGTGTTTTGTCGAGAATATTATCGTCAATGATACAATTTGTAACGCGTATATAGAAATTTGGGCGTAGTCCGTTACAATGCCAGGTTCGTGTCCGACCAGAGAAGCCCACAAAACATTTAACAACTGGATAACAACGAGTATGAACGAGAGAGTTGTTGCCAGAACCTGAAAATTTGAAAATGTTTTAAATTGGAAATTCAAATTCCTTTAACAGCTCAGAACTTTTAATAGGTCCATTACACATCGGGGCTCAGAGCCGATAAAATTCGAACATAGATATGAACCCTTTGTATTGTGACTTCTTTTTGGAATTTTGGTTAATTTTTTAATTTCAATTTTTTTTCATAACAAATTTGAATGAATTGTTTGTATTTTTTAACTGGTGGGCATTTTCACATTTTAAATCCCAATTTCAAAACAATCAAAATAAACTGACTGAAAACTAAACTGACCGATGATTTTATGCAAACGCAGTCTTTGTGCGAGCGTCCTCCTGCTTCCAATTCTGCTCTGTCGTGTGAGTTCAACAACATTCGACGTGAACTGCTGGTTTTTCGACGAGGCGACCGGGGAGTTGACATTTGAGTATGTTCTGATAAATTGCCATAGACATCATCGGAGCGCTTCTGTTGGTTTTGGATTTTAGCCGTTTGCACCGTGGATTCAACTGTGTCCGGATCTGGCGGGTAGGGAGTACCGACGGCAACGGTCGTGGAACGAGCAGTATTCAAATGTTCACGGGACATTTTGTTTATCTTTATCTAAAATAAAATAACAAAAATGCAATTATTGAATATATAAAAAAAAAAGTAAAGAGTAGATACATACAAAGTAAAAACTGATGTGCCGTATGATTATGTTATGAGTGAGAGTCGTCGAATCGGCTATTTTTCAAAGTAAATGGCATTTTGGGGACTTGGGGGTGGGGGGGGGGGTTAGGTAAACTGTAAGAAGGAATGAATTATTGAAAATGTGAATTCAAAATTCAATGTTTTTAGCTTTTTCTTTTTTGCACCATTCCTTTTATTTCAGATTTCAGAAAGGTGATTGTGACTGAATAATTCGATACTCCAAATTGGGAATTTAGACATTTGATCTAACATAATTTGCTAAAACGGGCATAGTGCATGCATGAATTGTAGGCACAGGCACATAGTAAAATACTAGTAAGTAAAAATGAAAGCAATTGGATCGGAAAGAATTGGCTTTTATTGAGGAAAAATTGCCGATTTCCTTTAAAATTTGTTCATTTTTTTAATTAAATTTCCAAAAAATCCCGAACCGGATCTCCTATTTTTCCGGACCGGATCCGGCTCAATTTTTTCCTAAAAACGACGTTGCATGAATGAATCGATCGGTAATAGTGTAGTTTTTCCGTCCCCCCCCATTTTTGAAATCACCAAAAAAGTCATAGACAATATCAATGATTTGACAAAATCTGACGTCAGATTCGGATTCTACCCCCTTGGAAACCATCGTATGCGAATTTTCAGCCAAATCAAAAAAGGGATTTTTCGTGTTTTCAAAAATGGGAGGGGACAAACTACACTATTATGTATGTACCAATGAATCTCAGACAATTGGCGCGTTAATTTTAGGCATTTTGAGGACGGGGGGGGTAAACTGCACTAGTGCCCTTTTTCCTTTTTGTATGTAGAAGAAAAACATGATGAGAAAGTTGGAAATTTTGAGCAAAGTCAGCATGAAACAAACAATTTGGAATAATAAAGAAATGATGGATAGAACATAATTGGTGGTAAGTAAATAAACTACTCTCCTGAAAAAAAGAGAGCGGTGTGCCTCTGCCTCCTATTTTATAGTTTTTTAAATTCCTCCAAAATGATATTTAAACTAAACGCTCACTGATGAATGTATCCAAATATTACTTTTTCAAAATCGGAAGGGAATAATGGATAAAAAATTTTAAATTTAGTTCGATCAAGCGAACTATTTTATTTACTGGGTTTTATATTATTTAATTATTTTCATCCTTCATTTGTGCATTGCATTGTTATTCACTAACCATTAATTAATATTAATCCATTTTTCCGTCATTTTACAGAAATTAGTGCTAGCTTGCACTGAAAATGAGCAGTAGATTGATTTTGCCATTTATTCAGCCCACAAAGTCGGCATCTTCCATTGAGTTCCTTCGGGTCATCTCCACCTTTTCAACGAAAATCAGTGTTAGTGCAGCCGCATTATTTCATATTCAAAGGAGGCTCGCAACTCTGGCCAGACGGTCTTTATTTGCCAATTCTGTCGCAACTTCAACCATTGCAAGTAAAAGCCACAACTTCCAACAAAGACAACAGCACAAGTCATTTGCATTGAGCACAACGCCATCATCGGCGGGGGATCGACCGCAAAATTGCAAGAACGAAGATTATAATGATAAAACTGGAGATGATGGGAGGAACATCGAGGGGGAGGAAGACGAGAATGCACTGGTGGCAGAGCGGCGAATCGCAACCGTCCCGAACTTTCTTTGCTTGCTAAGGTTTCATTTTAAATATGCTTATTATAATTAAACTTAACGTAAATTTTGGTATCGTCTAAACTCATGAACATTGTTCACAAATGATTTTAAGATTATAAGCTTGAATTTATGTGAAAAATTAAAAATTACATTTAAAACTATTTAAAACTACCTATGGTACCAATTTAAAGGATTGTGGCAACTCCAGTGCTTGGCTACTTGGTCGTCCATGAACATTTTTGGCCCGCCTGTATTCTCTTTACACTCGCCGGCCTGACTGACTTGGTATGATAGGTAACTCCGAAACCGTCCAGCCATTTCATTCAGGGGTCATATAAATTTTCGTAATAGTGTAAACAAGGGAAACTACAATTTTTAAGGAAAATCCTATTGAAATTTTCGAATCCGTAACCCAACGATCACTCACTCAACTTATTCACCCGAACCAGACCAAATTTGGAAAAAATGTGATAAATAAATTAAAAAAGCCATGTTAGCCCGAATTAGTGTTGATTCGACCTTATCTTTTCATACTTAAATCTTTTAAATTCGATCAAATTCATTATAGTTGGATGGGCTGATTGCTCGGCGCTTTCGGTCCCAGCGATCTTTGTTGGGCAGCATTCTTGACCCTGTTGCTGACAAACTTCTCATAGGCACCCTGTTCATCACACTCACATACATGCAGCTTATTTCAGGTTTATCTTTATCCAAATTTTATCAATATTCAGATACAGTACGATTTTAATGGGAAATAAGATCTAATAAATAGTTAGTATAGTTGTAACTTTAGCCCTTATTAGCCGTCCCCATGCCCAAAATAACTATTTTTATGACTAGTTAATTTTAAAAAACTTCCAGGGACGGATCCAGTAATTTGCCATGGGGGGTACCTATGCTGGCCGAACCAGGCCCGTAACCAGAAAAAATTTTCGGGGGGGGCAGAGGCTAATTTTTGGCGACCTTTTTTTATTCGCGCCGAAAAGTCGATTTTTAGGGGTGCATTTTTATTATTGCATGCAGCAAAAAATCGATTTTTAGGGGTGTATTTTTGGTTTGAGAGCTCAATTTTCATTGTTTTGCGGCGCCGATAGG
>JAQIYK010000182.1:0-18178 GCA_034700465.1 Rotylenchus robustus
AAAGGGAGGGAGGGGGGGTTGTACGACTTGAGCTTGAGTTTATGTGAGACGCCTGTGGGGGGATTCGAACCCGTGTCTCGGATTGTCAGTCGGGTGTCAGTCAAACTACCACTATTCCACTACACTATGTTGAAGTGATTATTTTAATTTTGGATTTTGGGTTTATTTTTGAGTGGATATTTCTGTTCTGTTCCCCCCCCCACCCGCTAATCCTTTTTCAACCTTCACTATGAACTATGAACTAATCGAAAAAATGGCGTAGAATAGCGGTTTAGAACTTTATAAAAGTTATCTTGTAGACTTATTTTGGTATTATCAGATCTGTCGGGGTGCTAGAAGTTGATGAAATAGATTAATAAATAAAATTATAAAAAAAAACAAATAAATATTAAATAAAAATATATTAAAATAATAAATATAAAATAAATAAAATAAATAATTAACTAAATTAATTAAAATACCATGCGGAATAGGTGAGAAAGAATGCTTGGATTAGGAAGGGCAGTGATGCATTTGGATAAAGGAGGAACACTTTGGTGAGCATTACCATCAGCATGTCCAGCCCCAACATGCCCATCGGGGCACTGTAAAGGTGAGTATCTGAAGCAGTCAGTATATATTATAGTATATAATAGGTTATAGGTATACTAACTATGAATATTGTATTAATATTATTATTTGTTATTTTATTAGTATATTATTTTTGTTATTTAATTTTTAGTTCAATATTATATTTCTAACATTGTCAATGAATGATATGATATGATAATAAATATGCACAACATATCAGTCTATAATATGAATGTCTACAATTATTATCATTGTTAGCATTAATTAGATATTTTATTCTCTAATAAACCGTACTTTTTGCCCACACTTCCAAATAAAGCAAAACAATGCGAAATTTGTCCAAATTGTTTGTTGTGCCATCCGCCATATTATTAACATCGTTTTCATCCATTTTTTGTTTTCTTTTTCCTTTTTCTGCCAGCATTTTGCTCAATTTTCGGTCGCTCAACAAAAATTCCAAAATTTTTGCATAAATTCCAAAATCTGAAAAACGCAATAAATAACAATTTTATTACCCATTTCTATAAATATTTTTAACTTTAATCATTAAATATTTTTATTTATTTTTATTTACTGGCGATAATGCGCAACATTGCTGTCCAATCGACGACATTTGTCTGTTGGCGGAGTGCGGTTTGTCGGTCTCTGCCCAGCATTTCGCTGTTTCGGTTGACCTTTTCAAGTTGGTCCGACAAACTCGCTGCGCTCGCCCCATCTAATTTTCAACTTTAAACATTCTCTTTAATTTTTAGAATTTTCAAAAAATTTTGTCCATTATGTTTGAGCACCTAATTTTCTGTTAAATTGGAAAAATGGTATTCTTCCATGTAATTCGTAATCTCCTCAACAGAAGGGTTTCGATGTCGTTGAAATACAATTAAAAAATACAACTATTTTTGTTGCTATAATCCCAAATAGGTATCTGTTTTACTTTGTTAATCACTGATTACTGATCAATTATTCATTTTTATTGCTCACTGATCACTGATCAATTATTCTTGATCACTGATCATTTATCAATTATTCTTGATCACTGATCATCTCCTGCCCTGCTCCGATTACCTGCCCCGACCAGTGCCTTTTGCAGTCGTTGTCTCTCCTCGGTGTGCCACTTCTGATTTGCCCAGTACATTCCCTCGTCGTGTCCCTTCTCCGCCACCGTTTCCCGCAAAATGTCTTTTTCCAATAATTTTGCCAATTTGTCAATTTGTTGCGCATCCAATGGAATGGTCGGCGGGGGATGGTGCAGGCCGGGCACTTTCAGAACCGAAACATCGAATTGAATGTGTGAAAAAGTGAATTTTAGCATGGGCACCATGGTCACACTGTCCCTCCACGACTTCAACATGGACGAGACATTCACACTCTGAAATTGAAACAAAACTATTAAAATTTTAAATAGGTATATTTACTGTGTACCTTTCGGTTGATTATTTCATTTTTACATTTTTTATACATTATTTTCTTTCCCCGTTTTTTACCTTGCAAAGTGTGCAATGCAAAGATTGGTCGGCGCACCTTCTTTCCCCCCTCCGCCCCTCCTCCTCCAATTTGCACATTTCCCTGCCCAACACTTGCCCAACTTCAATTCCCTGCGGTAAAATGCAAATTGGCGTCTGATGCCCAACATTTGATTGGTTGTGTAGCAAAGGAAAAGCCGAGAATTGCAGAAGAACATCGGCGGACTGATAATGATAATAGGTAATGGTAATAACGATAAAATAACGACAAATTGTATACAAAAGTATGATTTTTTTTGAATTTTAACAAATAATTTGCTTACCTATTCTAGAATCTAAATTACCGTAGTTTACTCCCCTAAATTCTTTCCCGAATCGATAAATTAGTGTAATATCTTGATTATACGGTATGAGAACAGTATAAATCCATGAATTTGTAAATATATAATTTCCTCCATTTGCATAGACTCAACAAAAAATTTTGACCAAAATGTTTAAAAAATAAAGTAAAAAATCTGTCCGAAATATACCTATGATAGATATTAGATTTATATAATAAATTAAAAATTATATTTTCGCTTCAATTTATATCAAATTTTAAATGATATAATGTCGCAGTACCGTACCCAATTTTGCACAATTTCCCTCAATGCTTCGATTGCATTTTCCACATTTTGATTAATATGTTCTTCTCCGTCAAAATTATTCGCTTTCAATACATCTTTTATCTGTTATATTTTGTGTTTAAAATAATTGAAATTAATTAAAGAATTAGTTAATTAATTAAATATTATTTTAATTATTTATTTTTACCAAATCAATTTGTGCCAATTCCTGTTCCCCTTCCCCTTCCCCTTCCCCTTCCCTTTCAATTTCCTGCCATCCTTCCACAATTTCGTCCAATTCTTTGGTCGCAAAATTTTGATGTAAATTTGGGTCAATAAATTTGTTTAGCAATTCGTCGTTTTTATATTCAAAGTACAACTTTTTATCTAAAAATAATAATAATAATAATAATTAATAAATTTTGTTTTCATTTTTTCAAAAATGCAAATTCCTTACCAATTTTCCTCTGTGCTACCATTTTTTGCCACATTTTCACACTTTCTTTGACTCGATTCATTAATTTATTTTTTTCTTCGTCCGCCGCATTTTCTTTCCCAAAAATTGTCCAAATTGCCCATTTGTTTTGGTCTATTCTCATCCCATTATTGGTACTGTTAATAAGTGCCAATGCCAAGTTGCGCAGGTGCAGTTGTTCTTTGATGTTTGCACTTTGATCTTTGATCCCTTCCTCCTCTGCTGTACTTTGATCCCCACCCATTGCTACTGTATCCTTACTGTTGTTACCGTACATTATCCCCAACAATCCCTTCAACATATTGTCCAGCATTCCCTCCAATTCCCTCCACCGTGTTCCTTTCCCCTTCAGTTCTGTCCCTTTGATCTTTTCCGCCCATTTCCTTTCCATTCCTTCAATTTTGTGTCTAATTATTCCCAATTCGTCCCAAATTCCCTCCAATGCCCTTATTGCACTCAATCGACGCCAAATTTCGTTTGCGCGAGTGCCAATGTCAAGTACACGCACAAGTCCTTTGATCTTTTTGTCGCATTTTTCGCAATTTTCTGTCGCGTCGCTACTTTTTGACGCCCCGCAACTTTGTTGCCCTCCTTTTTCTAACACACTTTTGTAGCTCAATGCCAATAAGTAATCATCCGCAAATTCCCCCACCTCTGTCCCCTCCAAATCCCTTAAGTCCAGCTCCTCCTCCTCCCTTTTCTCCTCTTCCTCCAACTGATCATTTATATCACAAGGTGCAGTCTCGTAGTTCGATCCCGCCGACCCGAGTTGCACACTTTCCTCTGAATTCACATTTTGCTCACTTTTCACAGTTTCATATGTTTCCTCTGAATTCACATTTTGCTCACTTTTCACAGTTTCAAATGTTTCCTCTGAATTCACATTTTGATCACTTTTCACAGTTTCAAATGTTTCTTGGTCAATGATCTGATCACTTTTCTGATCATGATTTGACCCATTATTCGGTTGTTGTTCGGTTACTGTCGTCGTTGTTGTTGAATTTGTTTCTTGGGAATTATTTTCCGACTCTTTTTCTTCGTCTTCGTCCTCTATTTCCGCCTCCCCAACAACACTTTTATTTTCTTCTGTCAAATTAACACTGTTTTTCACTGTTTCACTATCATTTATTATTTTTTCTTTATTTTTGTTTTTATTTTTATTCTTTTTCGCATTTTTCTTTTTCGCCTTTTTCGCCTTTTCCTTTTCCTCCTCTTCGATAATATTATTTTGTTTTTCCAATTTTGTTGCATCTTCCACCGTACTTTTGTCCGGGTATATTCCCAAAATTTGCATAATTTCGTACGTTTTTATTGAACTGTCCAGGAATTGTACCATCTCAATCACCGCTTCAATGGACCCAAATCCTAAAATAGATATATTTATTACGGTATTTGTTACGGTTCGCTATATAATAAAATTGTTTTATTTTTTGTTATATCTACCGTATTTTCTTCTGTATATTGAGAAATATACTTAGATTGGTATACTGTATTCTGGTGTAAATATCGAACATTCTTGTCAAACTATTTAGTAAATTAATTAATTAATATTTTTACCCTTTCTAAGTTGCGCCTTAAAGGTGCTGTCCTGCTCGACCAGCTTTTTCAGTGTTTCAAAGTGCAAGTTGCTAATCCATTCCTCAAACTTTTGTTTTGACACTACAGTACTCTCGCCACTACAACCACCAGCATTGTCTATTACCGTATTCGGTTTCAACAATCTTTCAAAGGGTTTGTAGCTTTCATTTCTGCCCGCAAACTTGCACACCGCCCTGGCCCACTCGTCCCCGATTTGTCTGTCCGTCTTCGACTTCTTTTTCGACTTCGCCGTTCTCTCCACAAAATGTTTTGTCTCCGCGCACAATCCCCGAAACAGCGCCCGTTCCCTCTCGACTTCTTCCACACTTTCCAAGTCAAAAAAGTGGTCGTAAGTGTTTTCGAAGAGAAGGCGCACTTCTCTCTCCCAAATTCTGATGATTCGTTTCGCCAATATTGTGTTGTTATCGTACTGTTTTTCGTCCATCCACCGCACAAAAACCAAAGCATCCGCCTTAAGTGTCCCTTCCATTCGGACGATAGCATCCGCAGACAGCAACGCATCGGAGTAGTGGGACTGGAGCAGTTTGTTGTTGTGGATTACTGTAGAAAAGACAACAATTATGCAAATTAATTGGACAACAATTCAATGGGTTAGAGAGTTAGTTAATTAAAAATGATAAATTGGTAAATTACTCGTTGGATCGTTCAGTTTTTTGATGTTGAACAGTTCCATGTACAGTCTGTCGTTGTTCAGGAACTTCCGGAGCCTGCTCCGCGCCCCCATGTGCTCTCTGATCTGCTTCCCGAACCAGTCCATGTCGCGTAGTGCCTTTTTCGCATGTTCAAATAGCGTTGTCTTCAAGTCGATTCGACTTTCAAAAATGGCATTCTGAATTTCTGCCTCGGTTTGGCACTCCGTCTGGTTCCATTCGGCAATTTTTGCCTTGTTTACAGTATCCGATTTAATTAATTCTTTGTACAATGAATTGTTTAAACACCAAAGTTGGCCTACTGCCTTCCGCAACTCCAAACATCCACTTCTCATTATGCCGTACACCTTGCTCTTCACCTCGACAATCTTTTCGAGCAGTACTTCGACCAGTTCCTCCGTCATTTTGCATTCCTCGGTGATTGTCTGCTCCCACTCATTGATATCCTTCAACAGTGCCGGCAAGTAAATGCGCGACTCGTATCCCTGCGCGAACACAGTCCCACTTTTGTAGGCCAATTGGGCCGAAAAGGTGGCAGCGAAGTGCGAGGCGTTCATTTTCTCTAAATAGGCAGGCAATTTATTTGAAAACAAAGCATCTTTTTATTTTCAACCCCAATTTTTCCTTTCATAGTCCCTCCCCCCTCATCAGCATTTTTCGATTTTTCCTATCCTCCTACAGTATCCATTACCATCTTTCCTATCCACCTATCGTAGTCTATTATCTTCTATCGTACTCTCTTATCTCTTTACCTACCCCTTCATTGTTTTCTTATTTTACTATCTTAATTCTTCATCCTTTTTATCCCCTACCGTATCATCGTCCATTTACTTATCCTCCTACCGTGGTCCCCCAATATATACTTATCGTAATCCATTCTCATTTTCCCATTGATCCTACCATAGTTCATTATTTAATCCTCAACCACTTTTTTCTCTTCATTTTTCTACCGTATTCCCTCCCTTCCCCTCTCATTTCCTACCGTAGTGCATCACTTCGGGATGTATTGTCTCCAGTGCCTCCAGCACTCTCTCCTGCACCAACCACCGTAACCGTTCCTTCACTGTCCCCTGCTGCTGATTGGCTGTTCCGCTACCGTAACAAAACAACTTTTGCATTTGTTTGAACATTTCCAACAATTTGTCCAAACAGAAAAAGTAAATGCGTTGCATGTGGTGGAAAGCCATCAATTGGTGCATGAATTTCTCGGCATATTCCGAATTCGCGCAATTGTCGCCATCGATGGGCAACAAGATCAATGTCTGAATTTGTTTTAAACAATTTGAAAAAATTTGAAAATTAACAGTAAATAATTAACAATTTTTGTTATAATTTGTTAAAATTTAAATTTTAAATTTTTGACGCAATTTATGTCCATGGCGAAAAATGCTATTTATTTACATTTTGTTGGGACAACAAATTTGGGATTGATAATATTGATGCTAAATGCAACATTTTGATGTTTTATAAAAGGTCGCCTTGGTCAATAGAAAAATACCATTTGGAATCCAATTTAGGCATTTTTTTGTTATTTTTAATCCCTAATCTTCCTATATAATTAAAAATGTATTTTTTGGATTTTCTAAAATTTCGTTTTTTTCTTCTACCTGATCGTACAGCGCTTTCTTTGGAGAAATTTCTGTGATTTTACTGATGTGCCCTTTCCACTGTTCACTTTCGTCCGATAATGCCGTACTTTTTGCAAAATTGGACACAAAATTGTGCAGCGAGCACAAATCGCGCGGACTCTCGGAGTGTGTCCTTTCCGCGGAGTGTGTCCAATACTTCTTGAAAATGGCCAAATTGTGCACAAACTGTTCACTTTTTTGGGCCAATGTTTCGCCGAATTGGAACAGTCGCCGGACGGACTCTTTGAAGTACCAAATGGTGGACAGCAACTCCAACCGGCGCAGCAACACCAAACTGACCCCACTGCGCAACTCCATCTGACTCTCGGCTTTCTTCAGCAGTTCAACATAATATTGCATCAACATATATGCTTCAGGGTCTGTATAATTATAATAATTGTTAATTTTATATTTTTTACTCAATAAAAAGTGCTTTAATTAAAGAAAACACATTAATTCAAAAATTGCACCAAAAAAATAAAATCCGCAATTTTTTTTTAACCTGAGATAAAATAAGTATCAATTTTTAATCGGTTTTTTTCCCAAAATAACGAACAAAAAATATCAATTTGTATGACTATTTTCTATGTATCAACATTGAAAATTATTAAAAGATAATTTTCTAAAATGATCAATTCCAATTTAACAAAAAATAACATTAAAATTAATAGTGACCTTTTGCCGAATATTCGGTGTCTTCGGGGTGGTGTTCTCCGTCCAAAGTGTTGTTGTTGTCGGGACATACTTCATATGGTTTTGGCACACTTTTCATTTTCGTTATTTTATTTGGATTATTCGTCTCCCTTTTCCCTCCACCGATTATTTCGCATTTCCCCCGCTTTTCACCACCAATTGGCACTCTCTCCTCCAGCAGCACTTGCACCTCAAACTCGTCCGGCAAAAACATGTTGAACCCCGCGATGAGTTTGGGCTGGTCGTGGAACAAATGCACAACACGGTCGACAACTTCCGTGGAGTCAATTCTAAACAATACGACACAGAAGTGAATACCGTACAATAGAATACTGTATCATCACCAACAGAGAAGAATACCGTATTATTACCAACAGAGAAGAATACCGTATCATCACCAATAGAAAAGAATAAAGTGGTGAATATAAGAAGAGAATACGGTATTAATAATGCCAACAGAATGGCGATACCGTATTTATGTGAATTGAATAGGAAAAGAAAGGGAAAGGAAAGGATACGGTATTTTTTTAAATTAATAATTGGCGATAAATTAGATGTACTAGTAGAGAGAATACGGTATAATAGGTATAATAATATTATTTTTGTAGCTGGAGAATTTTTTGTTTGTTCAACATTATGAACAAAAAAACGGGTTTTAATCTAATTTAAAGGTATAATAGATACCGTAATATATGGTAAAATTTTTGAAAATATTTGTAAAACATTAATAACCGTCAAAACGCAACGATCTTTCGCTGGAACAAATTTAACACGGTTAAAAATGGCCAAAATATATGTTCTGGAATTTTGTTCGGTTTAATTCCAACAAAATATTTTTTCTAAAAATTGAATCCAAAAAGTTTTAAAAAATTCCTACGCAAATTTTGAAATTATTGAATATATCTTTAATCGTATTTATCTAATATTTTTGAAAAATGAAAAGTGGTGCAAAAAAGGCTTTTCCTCATTTTTATCTTAACAATTAATTTGAAATAAAATTAATAAATTTCAGTTTATTTTATTTTATTTAAATTTTTATTTATTTGTTATTATTTTTCAAATTTGAATTGAATGTTACCTCTTCGCTTTATATGTGTACAACAAATCAAGGAACTCGCTGTATTTGCTGGGCTCATTTTGGTATTGCATTTTAATTTGCGCTGAATTTAATATTTTTATAATTAGTGAAATATTATTATTATTATTATTATTACCGAGAAAAGTAGTCGCATCTTCAAAGGGATTCTAAACAAAATTTTATTTTTATTTAATTATTATGTTCAAAATACTACTGTACATCAATCGGGAATTAATCAATACATATGTCTATATTTCCTATGCTTCTGATCACTTACAAAATGTATTTTTTTAAATATAATACGTTCAGATTGTATGCTTATTTTACCTTTGAAGATTTTGACGAGCATTCAGCCGTGTGTTGATGTTCAGGAGGATGTTGTTTCAGAATTTTTTCTATTTCATTTCGAGTGAATTCGCTTAACTCAAATGCAGCATCGTTGGCAAGTATCGTTGGCACTAAAAATTTGTGTTAAAATTTGATTTTTTGCATTTTTAAATAAACTTTTAATAAATTACCGTCAAAAATTGTCCAAAACCCGTCGACAAAAAATGCGCTCTGTCCCTCTCCCAATTTGAACAGTTCCTTCAGCCACTGTCTCGGCACCGCCTTTTCCATGAACTTGCCCCTGAACTCCTTGTTCTCCGTGTACAGCTCCAACAAACATTTTGCGTAATTTCCCAACACCAACTTCGACCTTATCTCCGCCCCTTGGCCCACCCCTTCCACAAATTCCTTCGCCAAAATTTCGAATAAACTGTAAAATTGGATCGATGCATTCTTTCTAAATTCCGCTTCGTTTTTTTCGTCTTTTTCCGCCAGTTTTGGCATTTTGTCCAGTGTTCGTTCGAATAATTTCCACAATTTTTCCAATTTTTCTTTCGCCTTTTTATTGGCTTTATGTCCCTCAAAATATGCCCAAATTTTGCCGTACAAAACTGCAATTTCCAGCAGCATTCCCTCCCTCGAAATATGCGAAATTTGAAACATTTGTTCGTAAATGAATTTTAGTGCCGAATCATCAATGACATCTAAATTTTGGTAACAAAACAAAAAAGGCAAAATTTTATTCAAATAATATTGGATCAAATTAAATTTAATAAAAATGGAATGTTTCTGTTTTAAGTAATTAATTAATTAATTAATTGAATTTTATCATATTTGTCGAATTTTCAAACAAATGATAATAATGATGAAAATGCTAATTATTATATTTTCAACTTATTTTTCAGATTTTTTTTAGTATGTTTTCTTATTGTTAATTTATGAATATTTTGCAATATTTTATACCAAATGCCATCGTCAGCGGGAAACTGAGTTCGAGCAGGCACAGTTCGTCCTGCTCCAGCAGATACTCTCTGATCCTGCTCTTCGCCCTCTTCATCCCCATCAGATCTCCCATAATATTCATTTTTCTCATTTTCTCTGCCATCTCACTTTGTCCCACTATCTCGACTTTTCTCATTTTCTCTTCCATCTCGCTTTGTCCCGCTATCTTGCCTTTTCTCATTTTCTCTGCCATCTCACTTTGTCCCATTATCTCGACTTTTCTCATTTTCTCTGCCATTTCGCTTTGTCCCACTATCTCGCCTTTTCTCATTTTCTCTGCCATTTCGCTTTGTCCCACTATCTTGCCTTTTCTCATTTTCTCTGCCATTTCGCTTTGTCCCACTATCTTGCCTTTTCTCATTTTCTCTGCCATCTCGCTTTGTCCCACTCTCTTTTCTTCCTCCTCCCCCATGTTAAACCATTCCCCGAGGTTCGGCTTTTCTCTTTTTTGCTCCCCCGTCAACATTTGCTTTAGCATTTCAAAATGAAACGAAGAAATTTGTTTGGCCAAACGCCGCGCCCACAACGGCAACGAATGGTCGTTTATGAATCCGGCCTGGCTCAGCTCTTCGCAAAATTTGTTGTCGCTGAAACAATTTTGGGTTATTTTTATATATACCAAAGAACATAAGAATTAGTACCTATATCAGAATTCAAGTTAAATTTGTAATAAAACTTAAATTTGTTCCTCACATATTTTTGTATTGTAGACTCTTCATTGGGCTTGTGCCTCTGCTGTTGATGTACGCTCTCAGCGTCTTGTTGGCCATGTCCAGGAATTGGGAGAAGTCCCACAGTTTGCACACGTCGCTCGCCCTCATCACCACCCCGTTCTTGGCTATCTCCCTCCTCAGTTCCTGGTACTGCTCCCTCAGCCCCGTGTTCCTCGCCTCCTTTTTCCTCGCCTTTTTCTCCAATTTCCCCCGTTCCACCTCAAACATATCCGACGGGGTGAAGTTGACTTCGATGGACCAATGCATTTGGATGACATCCAAATAAACGGCCAGTTGGGCACGGTCCGAGTCGGGCATATTGTCCTCGAAAATGAGTTGCATGTATCGCGACTGCAGCTGGTCCATATCAATTCCTGGGGAAAATGGTGTACTTCCTCTAATTTAACACCCCCCCCCAATATTTTACACCCCCTCTAATTAAACAAGTAGGGGCATGGCATGCCATTCAAATCTTTATTAAAAAATCCAAAAATTTTTGGCGTTTCTTTTTCAGATTTACAACTTTTTGAAGAAAACCCGAAAACGAGTCATTTGAACTTTTAGAAGGTGATAAAAATTATGCCATGGAGTGGGGGAGAAGGCGGTTAAATTATAAAGAAAACACAGAAATAAAAAATGAAGCAATTTTATGAGAAAATGGTTAAATGGAAAATGGGGGCAATTGTTAAAATTAAATTAAATATAGTCAAATTGCAGGAAATGATTTTAAAAGTTGCGATATTATTATTTTAAATTTAAAAATTCCATTTTTAATGTTTTAATTTACCGAATATTTGGCCTTCCAATTTGCACAATGTTTTATTGTTGCCGATAAGCATTAAAATAAAGTAACAAATAATAACGAATAAAACAATATTATCATTTTTGAGTAGAATCATGCTAAGAATTAAAAAGAAAATGAATACTAAAAAGGCAAAGTTATTTATTAAATTTATTATTTTTTTGTATAAATTCTATACAATTATAAAATATAAACTGCAAATTTTTAAGAAATATTATTCGATGAACCTGTGAATTGTTCAAATTGATAATATTTTGGAGTGGGAGAGAAGAAAAACTAAATAAAATTGTATTTTGCATTATATTCCAATCAATTATTTAATGAAAATATCAATATCATTATATGTAATGTATAATAATATTGAATATAATGAATGTATTATATATTATTTATTTATTTATTTATTAATTAACTATCTGTTACAATAACATTAATTTCTGTCAAAAATTCCAACTTCCCAAGCCAATTTGGTATTTCATATACCTAATTTTACGCCAACACACCTTACACAAGCAACTTATTAGAAATTAAAACTGAAATATAATTGAAAAAGAAAACAAATGAAAAGAATGATGAAATAAATGAAAATAATGACAAAAAAATAAATAAATGGAAAAAACAAAATAAATTGTTTATTTAAAGTTATTTCTTTGAAGAAAAAGACAATTCTTTTTTCTTTGTTTATATTTTTGGAAACTGAAAAAATGCAAAATATGTTTAAAATTTAAAATGAGACAAAACAACAAAACTAATAAATTGATAAAATAAATTGATAAAAATGAGACTGAATTGACTTTTTTGATCAAGCAAATGATCGGGTGAGTTATTTTGCTTGATTAATATGATAATCGATGTAAAAAAGTCGAAAAATCGGGAAAAAAGAAAAGAAAAAATGAATAGAAAGATTCATATAAAATCCAAATTAAACAAAAAGTCTTTTTTAAAAGCACCTAAGCGGCCAAAATGAGCACTAAAATTATGTTTCCAATCAACAAAATGTTCGTTAAAATGTTTTTGGCCTTTTTAAAAAAAAACTTTGAGTAAACAAAGCAACAATTGTGTCTAATCTGATCTCTGATCAGCTAATCCCATAAAATTACAAAAAACCAACCAATCCGAAGTTTTGTTTCCGCCCGAACATTTTGTGAAAAACAAATAAGTTGACTTCCGATCAAATTTTTCAAAGGTTTAATTCGGTGATCAAAGTTCGTGTTTAATTAATTAATTAATTATTTATTTATTTATAAAATAATTTGTCTAATTGTTTTACCATTGAAAAAGACCAAAAATAATTTTTGTGCAAAAAGCTTTCGTCGCCGACGACCTCCAAAAACGAAAATACCAAACCAAAAGCGAAGTAAACAAACGCAGTCACCCAAACCCAACCAAAACCAGAGCAAAGATAGGCGCAGTTACCTATTTGTGATTAATTACCAATTATCAATTATTATTATTGATATTGATATTATTATCGCTTTGTTATCGTCGCAATAATCGATAAAATCGCATTATATTATCAATTACCAATCCGCTGATTCCATCGCCACAATTATTTATTTTATTATCAATTTATTATCCCAATTAGTCTTTTATTCTTCTCCCTTCAATCTCCAACCCAAACAACAATTTGCCCAAAATAATATTTTTAAATTATTACAACAATGAAAATTGGATTTATCGGAGCCGGGAAGATGGCGCAAGCCTTAGGTTTAATTTTTAAAAATAAATAAAAACTAATTGAAAATATTATTTAGCACGCGGACTGATCAATTCGGGTGAGAAAAGAAGATCATTTATTGGATCAAAGTTGAAAAATAAAAGTACCTAAACATTTGTTGTTGTTATTGTCAAGGAAGATATCCGGCTCAAAATTTGATGGCGAGTTGTCCCAAGGTAATATACTTACATATTTCATCGATTGGATTGGATTTTATTTTATTCCCTAAAGAGTGATGAGCTGTTGTTGGAAAGCTGCAAGGTTTCCGAGTTTTATTTTTGTTGAAAAAATTGAAAATTGAATTGAAGAAATTGGGGATCACAACAACCTTCGACAACAGTCAAGGTCAGTTCTATTTTCCAGCGTATTTCCTCTAATTTCTTGTAGCCACAAGTAGAGGCTGGAACCCGCCCAATTTTCTTGAATTTGATCAACTTGCATCAATCCAACCTTTTTTTAATTTAGTCCAATTTTTAAATAATTTCTTCTGGGTTTTTCGTTTTTTTTTTGATTTTACAATGTTTCCATTCGCTTTTCAAGTTTTCACGAAATGATGGTGCAGACAAATTTCTCTGTTTGTGGAAAAATTAGGGGAAATACAAAATACGGTATTTAATTATTTAATAGTTCAATTTTCAATTTTTTGTAAGTTGCCCGCGAAAGTGAGGTGGTTGTGTTGGCGGTGAAACCGACGCACATCAGCAAAGTGACATCGGAGATTGCGCCGAACTTTCGCCGAGACCACTTGCTTGTCTCCATTGCACTTGGCAATTATTTATTTTTTATTTTTTTAAATATTTTAAATATTTCTAAATTTATTTTATAGGAATTACGCTTCGCTACATTGAACAGGTACCCTACAAAAAAGAAAATATTTACTCAATGTTCAGTCAGTCCATTTTAGCTGCTGCCTTCAAAATCTCGAGTTGTTCGCGTAATGCCAAGTAAATTATTATTTATTAATATTTTTATTTTTTTGATTTAATTTTTAGACACACCCGCTGTTGTCGGGGCTGGGGCATCCGCTTATGCTATGGGTTAATTCTAATTTTTACAAATTCATATTTATGCAAATTAATTGTTTCGCTTTAGGCTCTGCTTGCCAAGATGGTAGTTTAAAGAAAAATACGGTAAAAATATGCTAAACAATTTAGGAGACTCTCAAATTGTGCAAGACCTGTTTTCAACTGTTGGATTCGCTGTGGAGGTAGTACATAATTGATTAAATGAATCTCAAAACACAACATCTTTTACAGGTCCCAGAAATCCAAATTGATCCGATTACTGGATTGAGCGGGAGTGGGCCATCATACGTAAAATAGAAATAATATAATTATAACATAATATATTTTAGGGATTTTCAATGATTGAGGGACTTGCTGACGGAGGCGTCAAAATGGCATTTATTTGAAATTTCCTTTTTTTCAAAAATTTTCAAACATTTTTAAGGGCCTTCCCCGGGATTTGTCACTAAAACTGGCTGCCATGTCCCTTTATGGCTCAGCAAAAATGTACTTGGAGACCGGCGAACATCCAGCTGTTCTGAAAGAAGCTGTTCAGAGTCCCGGTACAGTAAACTTTGGATATTTAATTTTCGAAAAGTTAAATTTTTCAATTTTTCAGGGGGTTCCACGATATACGGTATCCACGAGTTGGAGAAGGGTGGCATGCGCGGGCTGTTGATCAACGCGGTGGAGGCAGCTGCGGAACGTTCGCGCCGAACCGGCGAAGCCGCACTTCCCCAAAGCAGAACGTCCGTAATTTATCGCAGCGAAATTTAAGGGAAAATATTCCATTTTTGGAGAAATTTGGTGACAAACATTTTTTGTATTTAATTTTTTGTAATAATTTTGTCCGTAATTTAAATTTATTATTTGGTAAGTAAACTTTGTCTTTCCTTGCTGTGAGTGAATTTACTATTTAAATAACATTTTACACAGATGGCAAATTCTTAGAAAAATAACGGCAACTGGGAATGTTTTTTGGTTTACGAATGCTTAAATGAGTGATTTTTGGAAATTATTTTAAAAAATCTTTGATAGATTTTTAAAACGATCCAAATCAATCAAAAACTAAAAATCCGTATCCTCAAAATTAGAATCAGAATCAGAGAAAAATAATAAATTAACATGGCATAGATTCTACCGTATTCTACCGTAATCTGCCAAAATATTTCGGCCATCTGTGTTTGTGTAGACTTTTTCCTTTCGCGAAATTGGTGGCATCGATTTCAGCTCGGACGATGATGAGGAAGACACAACGAGCAGCAGCGGAGAGGACACGTCATCTTCTGATTCGGATTCTGAATCCGACCGTGAATCCGACGATGTGCCGAGGAAAAAGAGAAAAATCACAAAATGAATTTGACGGAACGCGAAAATTAATATAGTAATTTGTTGTTTTGATCAACACCAAAAAATAATATATCAAGAGAGGAATACTGTAATATTGTCTAAAAATATAAACTATTTATTATCCGCCTAAAAGGGAATACTGTAGCTAAAGGGTGTTTTTTAATTGGTATCTATGACATTCATTTTGGTATTCAAAGTGGATGATAATATTAATTTCGGGCACTTCTATTTAATAATATTTCTCCCGATTATTACCGTATTATTATTATTATTGCTATTACCGTAGTCCACATCCTAATTGAAATTTCTACTGGTGGATCCCCCTTTTATGGGGCCCTTCCTTCCTTCTATTCACTCCCATTCAATTAAACCCTTTCTGAACCCATCCTTCTAAAAATTATTTTGCTTTTTAAATTTTCTGTTTGATATTGCGATCAGCTCTTTACTTTAGTTTATTATTTTATCAGGACCGAAGTTTGGCATTGCGTCGGCAATTCCTTTTTAATTTTTTACGGAATTTATTTTTCACTTTACCGTAAAATTGTCTGTTAAATAATTGTCCCAACCATTTAATTTATCAATTAATTTATTTATTAATCAGTTCGCTCTCTAATAATAACTATTCACTATATTCCCACCTTTTTTGCTTACCGTATTTCTTTCTTTCTTTTTACTTCCTTCTCTGTTTCTTTTCCTCCCCATTTTCCAGTGTCTCTAACCACTCTCTCTTTCTTTTTCTCTTGCTTTTTTTATTTTTCTTTTTTGGCCAATTGGCCTTTTGTGCGCCTTCGGCAAAAAGAGAGAGATTAATGTTGGCGTGCCGAAGGCGTATTTTACTTCCGTGTTTGGTCCCCATTTTCCCTTTTCTTCCTTTCCGGCGAAAATAACATTGGCGAAGCAGTGCCAAAAGAATGAAAGAAAAAAGGGAAAATGCCAAAAAAGGGAGGAGAATAGAGAGTCAAAAAAGTGAGAGAGAGTGAGAGAATTGAGAGAGAAAAGAAAGAGAGGAGTGCAAAGAGTGTGTGTATGTGGAGTACAAGCACCAAATTGAGTTTAAGACAAGGAAGTGCTTTTTAATGCCCGAAAACACCCAATTAAGAACCCATTTATTATAGTTCAACAAAAATTTAACATTGATAATTATAAAATAACTTTAGGTATATGCCATGCCATTTTTGTACAATTTAAGACGGAATAAATAACAACCCAAAGATTCGCAGTTTTTTCTTCGGATTTCCGTCTTTCCAGCCTTCTCCCTACTCCCTATCCTTCGTTTTTCAAAAAAATAGATTGCCCAGACAAAAGAAGAATACTACCGTATCACCACCACCGGCGGGGGGGGGGGGGGTTGGGGTGAATACTATTAATTAGTCGACTATTATTATTATTATTATTTTCCCTTTCAAAATTTACTTCCTCATTCTGTTGCTGTTAGCTTCATTCGCCTCATACCGTATCAATAAATAAATAATAAATAAGTTTCTTTTTTCCCTGGTGTCCTTTCCTTTCCTTTCCCTTCCCTTTCCAATTTTTAGTTCCGTGTTCCTTTCCGTTCCGTTATGTTGTTTTTCTCCCCGAAAGACCAATTTGCATGTGCATTTAGTGGCGGCGGCGAAAGAACTTTTCGCCGCCGGCGCCGTATTCTGACGATGGCACAAATTCGCGGGAATTCATGTGTCGGAAGGACGGGGACGGAGAGGGGGACGTAGACGAAGGACAACAAAACATGGCCAACAGACCCAACAGACAACAGACAAGGCCACACTTTCTCTTTCTCTCTCTCTCTCTCTCTCTCTCTCTCTCTCACATTCTCTCCCTTAACACATACTCTTTCTCCCCTCTCTTTCTATCCTTCACACTCTTTCTCTTTTTTCCATTTTATCTATGCCAAAATACGGAACTAGGTAAATTTCTTTTGTCCATTCTTTCCAGGAAAGTGAAAATCCAATGGCCAATGAACTCTCGGGTGGGTCAATTTTGTTTCCAATGTTTATTTTGTTTCAAATTTCAAACTCAACGCTTGTTTCTTATTATATGCCCCTCTATGGGGGTATTTAAAATTGTAATTGTTGAGGATATAATTGGAGAAAAAACAAATAACAATTTAAAAAAAAAGAAAATTGATAAATTTTTGATGGTTTTGTGAATCAATTTCAATATATTAAACACATTTTAAAAACATTTTTGACCAATTTTTGACCAAAATTGAAAACATTTTTGACCAATTTTGCAAATTGCCGAATTCATTTGCTTTTTCGGAATATTATTTTTTAAAATAATATAATTAATAATACCACGCTAATTGACGCCTTTAAAATGGCAATTCTCTCTCTCTTCTCTCTCTCTCCTCTCTCCTCTCTCTCTCTCTTCTCTCTCTTCTCTCTCTCTCTCTCTTCTTTTTTTTCTCTCTCTTCTTTCTCTTCTCTCTCTTCTCTCTCTTTTCTCTCTTCTCTCTCTTCTCTCTCTTCTCTCTCTCTCTCTTCTCTCTCTCTCTCTTCTCTCTCT
>JAQIYK010000183.1:0-18173 GCA_034700465.1 Rotylenchus robustus
CTGTTTTTTAAAATTTCCGACCCATAACCCAAAACCTAAGGTTATCAAATAAAATTATCAAATATTTATCAATTAAATAATAAATAAAATTTTATTTGATGTTTAAGTTTAGGTACGGCCTAGACTACACACGCAATTTTGCAGTTTATATCAGGGGTAAATCGAAAATGTCAAAATCGAAAGTCGAATCGAAACTTTTTTTTGAAAGTCGAAATCGAGAAAAGCCTTGAAAATGTCGAAATCTAAGCTCGAAATTTCGATCCATCACTGGTCTAGGTATATATAAAGCTAACAGTCGAGAATGTATGGCGAGAGAGTGTGTTGCACATAAGAGACTAGCAGACGGATGGAGAAAGATGAGATAGAAGGGGCAAGTTGACACTCATTCATCCACATAAATGCACCCCGGCGAATAATTTGCCCAGCTGTTTTCCCCTTCTATATAGGCGAGAAATGCTTCTCTATATTCTCGTGTCGTTCTTTGTGGGCGCTGTTTCTTGTCCGGTCCACGTGTTCGCTTTGGAGGGAGGTGCGCTAGAAAACTTCTCTCGTGGAGTGTAAAATTGGCAGGAGCCCCTCGCGAAAACTCAAAATAAGTTGCTGGGTTGAACCGGGCAATTGTTAAACGGTTGGAGTCCACAAAATCGGCCAATTTTTTTTAAAGTTAAATTTGTAAAAATAATTTAACTCAAGAAAATAATAAGAAAACAAAATAAAAAAATAATAAATTTGATAAAAATTAATAAAATTGAACAAAAATTTAAAAAATCTAAATAATAAAAATTTAAATTTCATTTTTATTTTTTAATTACAAATATTGATATATTTAGTTAAAAATTTAATTAATTCTTTAGACATTATTTGTAATTAATTAATAAAACAAATTAGGATTTTTTGATTTTTAAATAATTTTATCAAATTTTTCAATTTTACTTTTCAGCTCTTAGAAAATAACTGCTGAATATATTGATTTGATTCCAATGTTAATGCTAGCGTTGAAAGAGAGAATGGTGAAAATGAGAGTGTTGCAGTCAGCCAAAGAAAGGCGAGAGATAATGCGAACAAAGTGCTTTCTCACCCCTTCAAATGGAACCCAGCGAACATCTTTGGCCATATTTTCCTTTCGCTATATAGGCAAAATGAGTGGTTTATTTGTGTGCCCATAATTTGTTGGCGCCGTTTCTTGCCACCGCTCTAATCATTTGGGTTATCTAAGGTATTTCTGAACTTTATTATAAGTCAGGGCACCTCCGAATGAATTGTGGAGGCGATTGTATTCGGTTGGAGTCAATGAAAGGCACACATTTTTTTAAGAATCAACTTATATTTCAACCCAAAATTTTTGGAGAATAAGTAAAAATTTGTAATGAGAAAAATTCAAGTTTTTTCTTCTTCTATTTTTTGCTCAAAAATGGTCCAAAATAGCATTTTTCGCTTAAAATATGAAAAAATACTTTAAAATGGAAAAATGGATTTTTTGGAATCAAAATACACAAAAAAGGTATAGGGTTTTATTAATAGCTTTGATCTAGACTTGTCCAGGTTTTTTTTGACTTGTCCAAGTCTGAACCTGGTAGTAACTTAAAATTAGACCTTGTAAAATAGCAAAAATATGGTCTATCTATATTTATATAATTACATACGAGCGAGGAGAATGTTAAGGGAATAACTCGTTTAAAATAAAGCTTTACGTATCAAATTGGTATCAAAAAATGCAGAAAAAATCGGCGCATCTTTTGATACAAATATTTTTTGAAAATCAGGGTATACGGTAGTGAAAAATACAAAACAAAAACGGAAATTTTTTATTTACCGAGAAAAATTCAGTTTTCACTGAAATTTTTTTTGTTTTTAGTTTAGTTTCAACTGTATTAATTATATAAATTTAGTTTAATAAATAGTATCGTAGAAAAATCAGGCGCATCTTTTGGTATATAAATGATTTTGTATTATCATCATAAATATATTACCCAAAAAAGTGAACCAAAATTGCTGCAAAAAATTAGATTTGAAAAATTCTGAAAAAATTCAAATATGCACAAAATCTTGCCGTTCGGAACACACGTGTGTGTTGATTCTTTCTTTCTTGATTTGTTTCAAAAATGGCAATAATGATGAATTGTTTATGATTTTGTTGGCTCTTCTACAAAAAAGTTTTAGTTATAACTTATAATTTAAAAATTCTTGTCAAAAATGTTCTAGAAATTATAAATGGTACAAGTTTTGCCAAACGCAAACGCTTCGGGTGGTCCGTTGGTGCGATTGAATTCGGGAGTTTCGTTGCCGTTGGTTGGATTGGGAACCTACAAATTGAGTGGAAACCAAGAAATGGTCGATTTGGCTGTTAACGCCGCTCTTCAAAGTGGTTATCGGCTTTTTGACACCGCAAAGCTTTATGAAAATGAACGTGAGCTTGGAAGCGCATTTGAGGTTTGATTTTATTTCACAACTCTATGTGTTGTGAAATTTGAAATGTATACGGGCATAAGTAATTTGTTTTTATATTTTCCAAAATTGTGAATTTAGAAGCTATTACCTAAGCATGGTCTAAGGAGGGAAGACATCTTTATATGCACTAAATTTTGGGCTATACCAGCAGATCAAGCCCCCATGCAAGTGCCACAGTTGATTGAGGAGTCATTGGCCAATTTAAAAACGAGGTAAGCAATTTTATAAGAAGAAGAACAAATAAAAATCTTCTCCAGTTATTTGGATTTAGTGCTTATCCATTACCCAAAGCCAGGGCCACCAGCCGATGAAAACAATAGTGATGCCGAGGGTAATGTGGCCAGCCGCCGTGAATGCTGGAAGGCACTTGAAACATTAAGTTCGTTTGGGTTTTATACTAATAAGATTGACTTTACATGTTGCAGATGCTAAAGTGTTGTCCATTGGAGTGTCCAATTACGAGGTGCGGCATCTGGAAGAGATGAAAAGTTACGCGTCAATTATGCCAGCTGTGAACCAGGTTGAGTACCATCCTCATTTCCGAAGGGATAACATCAGAGTTTACTGTGAAAAGGCTGGCATATTTTTCCAGGTTCGATGGAAAATTTTGTGCGTATTAATAAACAAGCTGTTCCCTTTATTTAGGCATTTGCTTCTCTTGCAAGACAGAAACCTGAATTGTTGAATGATCCTATAGTTGTTGAATTGGTCCAAAAGTACAAAACTTTTCCCCAGGCAATTTTTTATACTTTTCTCAATTAATCTCCATTGCCAATTTTTAGATCCTTCTTCTTTCATTCGCAACATCTCAAGGTTTGGAAAATTAAATTGTTTCAAAATATTTTGCAGAAAATTTTTAAGGCATTGGTGTAGTACCGAAGTCGGACAATCCAGAGAGAATATGTGCTAATTTTGCGTGCATCGACCTCAAACTTTCGACAGAGGACATACAGAAACTGAACAATATTGAAGAAAAGGGACATTACATTCGTAATACCCCATGGCTGGTGCTTTAATAACAAAATATATTACTAATTGTTTCATTAAATAGGTTCACTGCCCTTTCGTGAAATTTGCCATATCATTTCTATCATTGAATTTTCTCAAGGAAGGAATTTCTTTTTTTTAAACTTTCTCATTTCTGTTGGCCATTTTACTATTTATAACTGGGTATTCTGGGTTTTTGCGTTTTCACTTTTCAACTATTGTATAATCACATTTTTGTTAACACGATTGGTGCCACCAAACAATAAAAAATTAAAGCAAAAATCTTTGAAGAAAAATTTATCTCCCTATATGATTCATCATTCACAAAGAAAGGTAAAGGTGATATTTATTTAGCGGAGATGGAATTGATCAGCATCATTGAGCGGGGGATCTCATGAATATGTATGTCCGCCCAACTGAATCAACGGACGCAATTTGACAAAAACGGTGAAAAAAGGAAGAAGGAATTGCTTTTGCTCAAAAGTCCCAATGTGAGATGTCTTCGATAATTTCTTTTTTATTGCTCTTGTCCAATATCGTTGAACTGATCCACCTCCGAGTCCATGCGCAAAATGCCGATTTTATTCGTTTCACACTGGTCAACAATTTTTCTTCCGATGCTCTCGATCGACACTCCGCAGCCAATTCTTCCAGTTTTGCACACAACCACCGCCATATGTTTTTCACATTTCTCGTTCCCAACAATGCCACTCTGTTGAACGTTTCGCTGAGCACGGAGTCCAATTCGGGTATCGTGGTAAGTCATTATCACTATTACTATTAAAAAAAAATGGCCAAATTTATTTATGGTAACTTCGCGAAAAACAAAACCTTGACATAATTCTCAAAAGTAGATAATTAGGCATTAAGGAAAAGTGAATCCCGGTTTTTGGACTTTTAAGTGCACAATGATCACACTATTGTAATCTGCGCCATAGGTTTCTGCCTATCATTGCGCAAATCAAAGCACTGATCGTAATAACTCCCCGAATTCGTCAAACTCTGTTGTTGGATCCGAGGAGGTCGGTTTGGTGCTGTTTGCCGACTCGGATGACTACAAATCTGTGCATCTCGACCCTGGCACTCTTTCTGCCGGCCACAATAATTGCCCCCACTCAAATGCTTCATCCTCCAACCAACAGCAAATGATGCTGATACTCGAAGTGCATGCGATGGTCGAAGGGAGTCGGGGCACTTTGGCAGTACGTACAGCGGGCGAGGATCATGGTAGGGGGGTGCAATACCAGGATGGAGAGTTGCTGGAGGAAGAACTCGGAGAATGGGTCATAGGGAGCCAGCCGATGATGATCCCTTTGCTGGATGGATTTCAGCAAAGCGAACACTTGGTCCGATACGCCGCGCATATGGCGATCAGGTTGGTCCTTTTCCATTTTTCCAATAAATTTTGTTCTCATGCTACAAGATCGAAAACATATCTGACTCCAATTTTTAAACTAAAATTTTGCGTAAAATCGCCAAAGAACGGCCGGTTTCAGAAAAGGTTTCGCCGAGCTGGTTCTATTGAAGAAATGCACCATTACATCAGTTACATCTTCATTTGGCGGCCAAACAATTGCTTTGAATCGGACAGTCTCCTTGGGCAACTTTTCCCAGGGCGAATATCCCCAACTACTGGACATCCACTTTGGCACTTTGAATAACAACCTCACTTTTCTGTTTCGTGGCCAACATGTCCCGTTGTTGGTAAGCATCTTACGGTCAAAAAATTGGTTTTATGTAAATTTCCACTGTTTAGGGGATGAACTGCTCGCATAAGGCGGAACTTGATCTTAATTCTTCATTTTCTGAAGGAGGACTTCAGCTGATGATTTACTCGACATCTCCCGATCAGAACATTACCTTGCTGGCACTCTCCCAACTCCGAACATTCCGTTATCCCAACGGTAATACCATGGGGTTACAGTAATACTTTGAATGCCTATTTTTGGCAAAGTCGTACCGTAATACTGGAATTACCCACACTTATACCCACTATCGGATACTGAGGTACTTAAACCTATTGCGCAAGTGTGTTATTAGCTCACTTTGCCTTTTGGGGCAATTTTTCAATTTTCACCAAACACCGAATTTAATGTCCAAAAGTGTGGTAAAACTAAAAAACCCAACAAATTCGCCTCATTTTTTGCCAGAACTGATTTAGTGCTTAAAACACAAAATAATTTTTAGATTCAAATTTAGGGTTATTTAGGGATTTAGAGGTACTTCAAAAATGTATAAATTGATTGGATTGTTTATTTTCCCCGTTAGGTTCCGCTCCTCCTCCGCCACCCGCCCGTCTTCACCCCGTCCTGTTCCTTGCCATTCTCCTTACGCCCTTTCTGTTACTGCTCGCCGTTGGCTGCGCCTTAGGGTGCGTCTTCCTTGGGCGTCATTTTGTCGCCCATCGACGCCGCGTGCACTACGAATGCGAGCGGAAGGGCGCACTGCGCCAGCAGGCGGGCTTCTTCGAGCTGAACCCGATGGAGGGGCGCGAGCGGGTGATGTACCGGAAGAGCGGACAGGCGGTGCACATCGACGCGCAGGCACTGGCCCAGCAGGCGGTGGGGGAAAACGGGCGGTGGATTTGAAGGGGCAGAGTTCTTTAGAGGGGAAAATTGGAGATGACCATCAGCAGCAGGGAGCCAGGGAGTGAAACCAAAGCCGAAAGACAAACCTAAAACAAATCGAAAAAAGGCCTTGTTTTACTCCTTGGTGATGATGTTCACATAGAACCCTAAAATGCATAAAACATAGTGTGTCTGAAAGTAAATTGTCATTGTCAACTGAACATCCGTTTCTAATTGTGCTGTAATTGCAATTCAATTTTATTGTTTTCAACCAATGATGATTTCAAAAGCATGTTTTTGCAGAATTTGCAACTTATTATTATTATAGTGGTCGATCAGAGAGAAAATGCCATTCGGAAAAGTAAGAGGGAGGTGTGTACAAATACAAATGGATATTATACAGTAATAACAGTGTTTCACTAAAAGTGGCTACTGTATCATTTATCCGTATTGTTCGGTACCGTAATCTGTCCTTCTCCAAAGTGTACGGTCAGCGCAGGGTTTGGGTGCCGGCGGTGTGAATGAGCACAATGTCGCGCTCCTCGCACGCCACGCAAATCTCGTCGTCGTTAGCACCGCCGCACGGAGTGACCACAAACTTGACGCCAAACTGACGAGGAAGGGAGAAAGGAGTGTTACGGTATAATGTGGTGTCTGTAGATGTGATAACTGATAATTAGGATCATTGAGCTTAATATAGGGGATTATTGAGCTTAATATAACAGTTATGATAATCAGAAGGGATACAGTAGTCTAAGTCGATTAGATTTGATACGGTAATTATACATTCGGTGTATATTGAAATAGGAGGAAATACAATACTTATATATAATCCATTGTTGGATTTGGTGGAAAGAAACGTGCCAAAAAACGTGTAATGTGTCTGCAATATACACTGAAGGTGATATGTGAATATCAACTTAAAGTCAGTGTAATTGGCCATAAGTTGATTTAATTGTTTACCTGTTTGGCCAAGTCAATGTTGTCCCGGGAATGGAAGGGCGACTCGGACGCCAAACAGACCCCGTCCAGGTTGGACAGCCACTCGCGACGCTCTTTCTTAACAAAACAACCCAATTATTGGATGGATGAATTAGCCGAATATTATTGAACTTATTAATCCCTTTTTCAGGCCCTTTGCAGTCCAAAATGGGCCCAACTTGATGTCCAAAGTCCAACACATCAAGTTGGGCCAATGTTGTCGTCGTCCAACTTCTTCCCTTACCATGGTAAATGCCTGGACTGGCTCAGTGAAGTAGTTGTTCCACTGGCGTTCGGTGAGTCCCTGCAGTTCGGCACTGCTGCGCGGCGACAGTCGGGCCGCGGGGTTGTTATCTTTGTCCTCCTCCGCCTCTTCGCCCAGCGAAGCCATGCGTACCCCGGCAACCACCGCGTCCACAATGTTGGCCTTCTCCGACCGGCGGACGTTGGCACGCCACGGCAGGGACTGCACGCGCGGGTGTTGGCGCAGCCACCTTAAAAGTGTAAAAGTATGAAAAAGTAAAGGACAAACAGTAAGTATTGTATACTCTACAAAGTACGGTATGTTACTGTACCCGTATCCAGTCTATGGTAATGCGCAACCTTTCTTAAGAAGTATGCCTTGCCCCATGGGCTTCGATTTTCCAACTTTCAATTCTAAAAAATCACAAAAGTTGTCCCTTCCATTATATTAGTCCAGGCCTTGGTTCGGATCCAAAAAAGTCAAGGCTAATCAAGCTCACGGGCAATTCGTCATGTTTCGTCATTTTCGTAGGGATCGGATGATGGATGTGTTTGGCGTGGGTCTTAAAGGGGTTCTCCCCCTCCCAATTTCCAATTTTTCATTTCGCTCCTTTTGCGTCACATCTTCGTCACCCTTCTCTTCTCTTCCCTCCCTTCTCTTCCCTCCCTTCCTTCCCTTCCTCCTCTTCGTCTTTTCTCCTTCCCGCCGATGTTTGCCTTTTCTGTATCATTTTTCTTCCAAACTCTCTTTTGGTATCATATTTTCCCCAAGGGATCTCTCCGTCGTCCAATCACTTAAACAGGGCGTATATCTCACCGAAAGACCCAAAAGTTATTTATTTTTGCCATTTTAAGAAGGAAAATGCCAAAATTTGATTCGGCACAAAATACTAAAATTTGACCAATTTAATTTTGAACTTTTTGGTCCGAGGATATTCCTCTTGGAATTTGTATTCTTACATGCACTCATTTGATGGGCACTGCAAAAGGGGTGTACGCAGTTCGGGTTCGGTTCGAAATTACTCCTACAGTATCTCGGACTATCTCATTGGCATTATGCCAAAGTGTATACTGTAGTTCATTGCTATTACCAGGGTATATTTATATTCGCAACATTTATCTTCCAAAAAAGAGTCCAAAATTTTGACAAAATATGACTAGGGCTACCCTTAAAAGCTTAAAAGCATGGTTCAAAATGTAGTGCGGCGCGGACCCGTAAAAATAAGATAACGGAGCCAAGGTGTAGAAAAATGCGGACTTCTTATCCCGAGACTCGCTCTCCTTGCAAAATGACGACACTGAAAGACGACGTCACGGCATTATGCAAACTCGAAAAGTGTGCCACAAATCCCCCCGCCTCGACCGGCCACATGCTTACTTTCCTTTAGGCCACATCCCCGTCCGTCGCCCTTTCCTTCCTTTTACGTCACCGAAGGGCACACTTTGTTATTATTATTATTTTTTGTTTTGACATTTTCATCTTATTCCCCCCCTTCCCCCCTTCTCTTCCGCTCTCATCTTCCTTCCCATCTTCGGCACTTATGAAAGGGGGCACAAAATTGGGTCCATTTTTGGTATGCATATACCCGCCCAAACCAGAGTACTAAAGGACGGGGATAGACTGATGGAACACTCTCGAGGTAAAAAGACCAAAACCCAGACAATTTGTTTCGAGACCATCTTCGAATGACTTTCTAGGAACAACACAGAATGAGACAACCATTTATATCCAAATTACCCTCTCCTTTGAAAAATTAGAGAAAATGGGAAAATACGGTATGTTACATTGCACACTGTCCCAAATGAGCTCTCGACTCCTTTTTCAGAGGTTCACCGACTCACAATGCACTCACTCGCCTCAACTGCACCAAGTGCATCTTTGGCCCTGCTGAACCCGCAGTTGCATTGCCTTTGCCCGTCGTCCGTTCTTTCTCCCTCCATTTTGTCCCATTTTACATCCCTCCAAAGTGTACTCTTCCCCACATCGATCATCTTTTCAGTGGGTACTCACTCCGTCTGATCACTGCTTTCCCGTCTGCTGATCACCTCCTCCTCCTTCCTCCTCCTCCTTCCTCCTCCCTCCTCCTTCCTCCTCCTCCTCCTCCCTCCTCCAAATTTCTCTCTCCGATCGATCACATTTTCGTACAAATTGGGGGTTTCTTCCCTCCATTGGGTCCAATGATAAGAATTGAAACGCGTGTTTGGGGTGGAGGGGGGGGGGGTTATATTGTTGTTGTTTTCGTTATCTGCTCCAACTCAATCTTTTTCACTACTTTCTAAATAATTTTCAAATTCCTTCTGTTTTTGTTTTCTGTGAAATTGTCCAAAATCCAAACATTCGTCCCCCCTCCCCATTAATCCTTTTTTGTCCCAAATTAAAGGCCTGCTCGCCACCCCGTCCGATGCCAAACCCCTCGTCGGTGTGTTCCAGACACTGCTCTAACTTGTTGCCCCAGCTGGACCCCAACCACCCCTTTGATGTCCAGCAATGATTGTCCCAAATTTTTCGCTGATTCTCATAATAATATTATTGATGATATTCCTGCTGGGACTCCGGACAATGGCCAACCTAATCTTCCACAACAGTGAGTTGGGGAACGGAAAAATTGAAATCAAAAAATCCAAAAATTCAGTCGAATTTGACTCGGAATGCATGAAGGCAATGTGCTTGGCAGACAGCGGATGCGAACAGCAGGTTTTGTTGAATTATTATTAGTGACAAACTGGGAAGGGGCCACCTGCTGAATAGCACAAAGTACTGAAAATTAGGTTTTCGGATTTGAAAAATGAATGTTCGGATTTAACCTAGCATTTTTGTAGGGTTGTGCTAAGGATGTATTCGACCGACTCGGCTGTGGCTATTTTCGCATGAACATTTGGCAGTATAAGGTAAGGTAGTACGGTAATTAGGGGAAGTACCGTAGCCCACCAAACAACAGCAATGCTACGAGCCGGGACGAATGATCGGCGAGGAGTCGGAGACCGCGTGGATCCGATGCTCCGAGGACTACGAGTGCGCATCAAAGTGCATCGTGGTGGGTTCTCCAACAAAAGGTCTAAGGTTGTGTGGAACCCCCTGTCCCGAAAAATCAAATTGCATATTTTTAATAAACTCCAATGTTAGAAAATCTCTGGTGGATCTGTTCCAACTTCGGAGCTAATTTTTTTCTGAATTTTTTGAAGTTGCGGGTTTTCCGGAAATGGGACTGAAACTAACATTTTCGGAAGCCGGAGTCCGGAGCTGAAAATTGCGATTTTCCCATACTGCTTCATGCTCATTTTTGGGTTCTTTTGGTGTCGGCCTCCTGAACCCAATAATAGTTTGCACCCCCACCCACATTGTTCATGTTGTTCAACTACTCTACCAACTTAACTTCCTTTCCATACTTTCCCAGCACGTCGCCAGTCGCTTCCGACTAAAGTGTTATGGGAAGAACGACTGCGAGACAATTGCGCGGATACACGACGGCGGAGCCAATGGGTCAGAAAGGGGTGAAAGGGTGGGCCAATTGGGGACAGACAAAACAATCATTTGGGAGGGAATTGAGCCCAAAAGTGGCGACTTAAAACTTATTAGAGACCATTTGGTTATCCAAAAGATAAGAAGAAAGAAGCCAAAGAAACATGTCCCCCCCCCCCGATAAATGCCCAATTCCTTCCCTTTTGTGCAGGTGCCGCACCGGCGACACGCTGCCCTACTGGCTCAGTGTCAAGTCGTACTGTCCCGACTGTTGACTGTCATCCCAACATCCCATTGATCCTCCCCTCCCCCTCCTTCCAATGAGCTCTTTCTTCTCCATCCCCACAAATTTGCATAACTCCGTTCCGAACCAACTTTTGTTCACACAATTTGTCCCAATAAAATGTTTCAGAATTTCCTTACCAAGTTGCGGTCTTTTCGCCCGCCAATCGGGTGCAGTTCAGCCGCGACTGCTGGCCAGCACCCATTCCGATCACCTTTAACACACACAGTAATTCTAAGATAGGCAGTAACCCTGTTATTCTTTGAAAAGGTATAGTTTACCCCGTTCGACCCCCGTTTCAATCAGATCCCAGGAATTTTACCCAGAAACTTTGAGAGTCCCGTCCCAAATTTGCGTGATTATACCTGTCCCCGGTGGGCGAAGCACACCGCGTTGCTCTGCGCGTACTTGACCGCCACACAGGCCACGAGCAGGTCGTCCACAGTGGCGGAACTGATCTGATCGCCATCGCCGACCGCAACGTCCGAAAAGGACTCCGCCGAAAGGGACGCCGTGTTGCGCTTCTGCTTCAGTTTCAGACCGAACACGGTGCGCACCTCGTCCTCGGCCGGCAAATATTTCGGGTCAATCTGTCCAAACGATGGAATGTGTTAATTTAAAGCCATTAAGATATCTGCATATAAAAAGAATCTGTAGAATTGATTTTTGCAATATTTGGTTAAATTTGGATTTTTAACGGACTCATCCAAATCCCAGTAAACATTCCATTTCCGAGCACACAGACTCAACTGTCTATTCTCGATCCTCTGGTCTGCTGGTCTCGATCTTTCTTTTTCCATCTCCCACCTTCACCTTCGCCCACCTTCAGCACCACGTAGTTGCCGTTCTTCTTCTTGGCCAGCATGGACAGTGCCAACTCGTCGTAGTCGGGCGCAATCACTCCGTCGCTGACCTCTCGGCTGATCAGTCGCGCAGTCAATTCATCGCACTTTTGGGAGAGCGCGATGAAATCGCCGAAGGAGGACATCCGATCCGCACCTGATGGGGGTGACGGGGGAGGGGATACGGTATATGGATGGATACAGTACAAATGCCGAAGGATATTGGGTACAGTACAAATGTACAGTACACTACCATACTGGACAATACGGTACGGTGCATGCAAAACAGTAGAATATTGATGCTATCTAACACGGTGTACGACACAATACGATAAAAATATGCAAAATCCCATCAGTGCACAACAGTCCACTGTAGTTTATGCTATAATCTATTGTGCTTTCAGCAAGAAAGACGGAAGATACGGCAGTAGCTTGGTGTACGGTAAGTATGGGGTCTATTGTGCCGAGATACTACTGTATAAATAAGTTGTGTGTACGGTAGGATGGGGTATTGTGCCAAGTACGTTAGGATTAGTTTTGGAAATACTGTATGGAATACTGTTGATTATGCTGTTGATTCTGGACACAAACAGCACAACAACAAAAGGTAATAGAAATTGTAATTGATTCGGTACCGATTATTTGCCTTAATTTGATTGCATTCGGCGTCTCCACTGGCCAATCCTGCTCTGAAGTTGAAATGGAAAAAGAAACGGAAAAGGAAAAGGAAAGAGTTAGTTGGACAGAAAATAGAGAAAAAAGAAGAAAAGAAAGAACGGAAAAGGAAATCGTGTCGAAATACAATTTAGTCAAATTTTATTTTCATTACTTACCTCGAGCACGGGCCAGCGCAACAGCAAGCGAATATCGGCGATGATCCAAAGGCATGTCGGCCACCTAAAATTTAGGTAAAAAGGCTTTTAAATCTAACCGAAATAATATCAGAAACGCACCACCCCGCCCCCCCCCAAACCCCGAGCAGCGGGAGGATAAAGAGAGTAAGAGAGAGTCGCGTAGCGTGTGGGAAATTTTGGGGAGAGGGTCGTGCAAAGTGCGGGTGGACCGGAAGCAAGGAAAATTTTCGGCACGGTGCGATTTTGGGGGGGGGTGGAGTGGCGCAATTTTGGCCCAGAGCGAAATCACGCAATTTTTAGGATTTGGAGAGGGGAGTGGGGAGGCTGCCCACCTGTGATCAGGAAATGCACAATATCCAATAAAATAACTTTCGAACCTTTTTCTAAAAAATTAATCAAATTTGAAAAGGATTTTCTTTTCCTTTTTTGTGCGAAGCTTGGTTCCTTTTTGGACTTCAATGGGACACGGTACTTGTGGGTTCTGCTGCCCCAAATAAAAATTAATTGCCCTCACCCCCCAAAATTAATCGCCTTCACCCCTCAAAAATTAATTACCCTCACCCCCTAAAATTAATTTTGAGGGGTGAGGGCGATTAATTTTGGGGGGGTGAGGTTAATTTTGAGGGGTGAGGGCGATTAATTTTGGGGGGTGAGGTTAATTTTGAGGGGTGAGGGCGATTAATTATTTGGGGCAGCAGAACCCACAAGTACCTGGGACACTACGGTTCGATACAGTACGGTACACTACAGTACGGTACGGTACATTACGGTACGATGCAGTACAGCATGGTCGATTATACAGTATACAGTACAGTACCGTACCATCAGGGACTGTGCCTCCGCCTCATTGAGTGGCACTCCGATGGCTGCCCCGGCCGGGCTGACGTGCTTGAAGGAGGCGGCCGCGGGCTGTCCGGTTGCGTCCGCCAGCTCGGACACCAACTGCCACGCGTTCAGTCCGTCCAGAATGTTGATGTAGCCGGGCGAGCCGTTGAGCACTTTTAAAAAGGCGAAATTTAAAAAGTGATTTTAAAAAGTGACGGAACGCCAAAGCAACAATTACAATTAAACACCGTATCTCCGCCAATTTTAGCCCATCCCTCGCAAAACTAAACCCCGCAGTGAAATTATAGCAACTCTATCATATTATTGTAGTATCCACACATCCCTTCTTGACTGTCTAAAAAGAAGAAAATTCACCTTTTAAATTTGTCATCATTTTCCATGATTCCCAGTTGCCTTATACAGGACAGGTGCTACCTAGTGTGTTACGTACTGTTCAATTAATTAATTAATTAATTAGTTTTCAAAAATAAAATAATAATATTATTATTATCATTATTTATTATCTATCTTTTCCTTTCCCTTTTCCACCATTTCCCGCCACTTTTTGGCCCTCCATTTTTCTTCCATTCGTCCCATTTTTTCATTGGGTTTGTGGTCCATTTCCGCCGCAATGGTCCAATGGAAATTTGCTTATAGGCCATTGACGCAAAAGTGGCGGGCAATGAAAGGAACAAATTAAACGGGGCAAATTCCTCCCCAAAATTTACCTCCAAAGAACTTTTTGGCCAACCAAAAAATAGGCCAAATTGACGGGAAGGGAAGGGAAGAATGGTGGGGAACGAAATAATGCGAGAAAAGTCGGAAGAAAGGAAAGGACAGGGGGATACTGCTCGAATTTCGGGCATAAATTAACCATTGTTTTGCTTGTTAAAAGTCCAATTTATTATCCAAAAAATGAATTTAACGTGTAAAATAATAAAAGATAATAAATAAAAGATAACCCATAGATCAGTTGGAAAAGTGAAAAAATGATCCAAAGATAAAAAGTGCACTGTCAGAGCCGTTATAGCTCAGTTGGTTAGAGCGTGGGTCTAATAAGCCCAAGGTCGCAGGTTCGACCCCTGCTAGCGGCACTCATTTTTTGACTTTTTAAACCGAAAAATCCGCCGATATGAATTTCTCCGCCTCGTTGGTTAATTTATTTTAATTTTTGGCTGGGTACCTTTGATGGGCATGTCCATTTGCAGCGAGGCGTACAGTTCCGGGTCCGAGGCGAGGTCGTCCCAGCTGCCGTCGTTGCTGATGTCCCAGCCGCTGACGGTGGACAGTCCGTTCAGTCCGTGTCCGGCTCCGTGTCCGTTGTGCGTGCTGAGCGTGTCGCCGGACTGGACGGCGTGCCGGTGCTGGTGGTTCAGCTGGTGACGACGCATGAAGCGACCGCAAATGGAGTCGTCCAAATGGACGTGGCAACAGTGGGAGGAGGAGCCAGGGTGGTGCTGCTCGAACGCCTTGAACGGGGTGGGAAGCCGAATATCCCCAAATATGTAATAAGCCAACAATATTAATCAGGCAAATTGGATAGACAAACTCATGAAAGAAACTTTGGAGAAAAGTTGTCTTGATTTTCTGGGCGAAGCGTAAAATTTGCGATCGAACTAATATTTTTGGATAAAGGATGAGAATGCGAGAGAGAGAGAGAGGGAGACGAGAGGGAGACGAGAGGGAGACGAGAGGGAGACGAGAGGAAGGAGGAGGAAATTGCCTTGGATGTGCCATTTTCGTTTGTTTGTTTTGTGTTTTTTGTACACTCCGTCCGGGACACTGTGACAACTACCACTTTGGACCTAATCCGATTACTTTGTCTTTTTGAACGAAAGTGTGCACTTTTGGACTTTTCCCCCACTCTTCAGAAAAGTAAAAAAGTCCGACTGAGATTCTTCTCTTGAAATATCTCCTTGAAATATCCAATGAGAATTCTAAGGAAAAGTGGATCCCCTCCGAAAAACTCTGCGTGAATCCGACGTCATATTCCCGAAATCCCTCGTTGGGGAAACAATGTGTTACCGACCGATACGATGCGGATGAAAAAGTTGGAGTCGAGCAGACGGGACTGCGACTTGGACCTGTGATGGACAAACTGTTCCATGAACATGTACTGCTCCCCCCCCCTCTTCGAACCGTCGGCGCGCAGCCATGAACTTCGCCACGGAGGGCAGTCTTCCGCGCCGGGTTCGCGCAACTTGACCACCTCCGTCCGCATAGCTCGTGCTCGGCGAGTCGCGTCCGTCGGTCCGACCTTCGCGATGCTCTTCCTCCAGCGCGGCCGCCACGCGGAAGCGTGCCATTGAGGAGATGCGCGACATGGCGCCGGTTGTTCAGAACTTTGGCTGTTTCAGAGCCTTCCCCCGAACGGTCGTCGAACTGTGGTTTCCGATTGGAATGGGATTCGGCGAGTCCCGGCAAATGGTCTCTCTCTGTTGGTCGCCGTCCTGCTGGTCCGTTCCTCCTCGAGCGTCCTTCGGTGGGGCCAATTGGTGTGGTTGGATGAGCTCGGCGGGAAGTTTGGATGGATGGAAACGCGTCGTCGTTGTGCTCGTTCCGTCGGTCCCTCCCTCCGTCCGTCCGTTCGTTCTTCGCTCATCTGCGATGAGACTCGGCTGGATGGCCTACCCTCCCTCACTTCCCTTGCCCCGTACCTCCAACCCAAACTCACTCAACGGGCCAATTCCATCCAAAGTTGGCACTTTCCCCATTCCGAGGCAATTTCCCCTCCGCTTCCCTCGGTTGTCCATCCACTTTCGCTAATTTACGCCCCACACAAAACAAACGTTTCTTCTCCTCTCTCGCTCTCCACTCCCCTCCCCTCCCCTCCCCCCCCCCTCTTCCCTCCTTTCCCCCCTCTCTTCAGCGCTTCACTCCCCTCCCATCCTCGCACTTCTCCAACCAACCAAATAAATTCACAACACTCATTCAGTTTAGATATGAACTGATGGATGAGAGAGAATGAACAAATGAAAGGATGGTGGGGAAGAGAATGGATCGATTTGGCAAAATACTTTAAAAAATTGGTGTGGGACAATGTACTAGGACAGGAAAAAAGACAGGCACTGTCTAGTCTGTATCAGCCTTTTTCTGTTCCAGCTTTTTCCGATCTGTTCTGTTCCTAGATTAGGAATTTTCATTCTGTTCTGTTCCTGTTCTGTTCCAAAATTAAGAATTGGAACAGGAACAGATTACCGAAGAACAGAAAAACGCTGGTCCATAGCCGTTTGTAGCCGCTCAATTTTCGAGTTTTTCATAGCCATAGCCGCGGAGCCATAGCCGCGGCTTAGCCGGCTATTCAGTGGCTAAATCGCGGCTATGGGGATTTCGGTACTACTTTGTTAACGGGGGAGGGGGCAAACTTTTCGTTTTAAACCGTCTGTACGTATAAAAAAACTTTCTAAAAATTTTTAGTTTTGCCCAAAAAACATTTTGCCCCCCCCCCGTTAAAAGTTTGCCCCCCCCCCCCCATTAACAGAGTAGTACTGAAATTTTTAGGTGAGTTTATTTTTTATTTGTACCAATTCAAGCATTTGATGTTAAAAAGAAGTTTCAGTAAAAAATTGAATAAAAATGAAAAAAATTTACATTTTTTTTTTCGTTTACTGACCGATTTTCCAATTTTCCACTGACGGATTTTCCATACACCATTTTTAACCCATACAAAACCTTTTGACAAAAATATTTTTCTCAAAATTTCATTTGTTCAAAAATATTTAGTCCATAAAAATAAATGATCAAATTCGTTTTTAAAAACAAATCTTCATTTTAAAAATTCTTAAATTTTGCACGTAATGCCAAAAGGAATTGTTGTTATTTATCAGTTTGTCGTTACATTCTGCTGTTGTTCGTTGTGCAATATTTTCTAAAATTTATAATTTTGGATATATTTTCAAATTCATCAAATTTACCTGTTTGTAGCGCCTGTTCTGGAACCAAATTTTGATCTGAAATTTGGACAAATAATTTTACTAATTAAGAAAATAAATTAGTATGGGTAGTAAAGTATGGGTAGAAATAAAAGGAAAATTAATTAAGTATGGGTAGAAATAAAATACTAATTAATAATTAATTAAGTATGGGTAGAAATAAAAGGGATACTAGTCCGTTAACGGACTAGTACCATAAAAGGATTAGTTATATAACCGTAATCGCCCCATTTCATGTTCGGGAAATTAAAACATATTGTAACATATTTGACAAAAAATAAAAATAAATATTTTTGGCATTAATTCTATTTTAAAAAAGGTGCCAATTTTAAGCTTATATTATAAGTTTTTATAGATTTCATAGTTTATAAATTTCATAGTATACCTGCTGTTGGCTGAGGCCCAGATGAACAGAAATTTTTGCCCTTTGCTCGGCCGAAATATAACTGCAAATTTAAAATAAATTAAAAAATAACAATGTTAAATTTGCTCATTTTTAAATCACTGTTTTACCCTTTTCCAATTTTAATCCATGAAAAATTCTTTCGAAATTGCTGCTAAAATATCTCCAAAAATTTGTATTTTTGTAACAATTTAAATTTTTGTGGCATCGTGATTTTTGTACATTTTTATTAAATTTATCGTATTTCCTCTAATTATCGCCCCCTCCTAATTTCCACCCCCCTCCAATTTCCGCCCCCCCCCCTAAGAGCCTGATTTTTTGTAATTATTTTTCTGAACATGCTTTTTT